>JAQFXM010001800.1:0-29039 GCA_034693345.1 Entomobrya multifasciata
CCAATACTTGACCTATGGTGCCTACCCAGCTTACGGATACGGTGGAGCTGTTTACTACGGTTAAACATAACAATGACAGATTTTTACGGCTACTGACTGACATAAAGATGTATTTGATTAAATAAAAACATCTGCAATTCAACTTAAAGTTTGGAAGTTTTTCGTGATTATTTTCATTAAAATTGCTCATTTTTTTGAGTTTCCATTCACATTTGCATCAAACATTCTGAATTCTGAAGAAAAGCAACCATTAAAAGATATCTTGTGTGGATACTTTTTGAAATTTCTAAAATAACGATTGGATTCTAATAAGCATGAAAATCCCAAACAAAGAACTCCCTTAATTATCATATCATGGAAGCTGTCCTAGCAACTAGCATAGCAACAAAAAAAGTCAAGTACTCGCACTCGCATTCAAAAAAACTATATAAACTTTAAACGGGACGACTTTAGATCCTACGTGGTCAACTGTCATTGTGATTTTTTCGGTGATTGAAACAGTTTGCAATCTTACAAATTAGGCTAAAAATTTATTCCTTATGCAATTTTTAAATTTAAGCCTTTTGATTTTGAAGGCCTGCTGCTGAATACTTTGGTTTTGATACTAGACTTTTCATTGTAGCGGGAGTGGCAAGTGAATTTAATTAGTATCTCTGAAAAAAATAAAATGGCTTTCAAAGAGTTAAATGTTTACATGTTGCATGTTTAAGACACAGAAAATGTTCTTCAAAAATAGAGTTTTTAGGGCCAAAAAATTGAAGCGTTTTCGTATGAAAATATTGACTAGATCTACATCTTCAAAACCCGGTAATTTTAGCAGTTGTATTAATGTTGTCAAATAATTATTTTAAACTTTGATTTTTAAGGTTTTTTTGTGCCAGATTTTAATGCGATTAACAAGTTCATTTTCGATATTCGAATCCTCCTACATTACATAATTATACCATACCAATTTTTCTTTATGATAAACTACTTGATTTGAAATGGATTTAAGTAATATCTGAGGTTATATACTCCAGCGAACCTTTTATATTTCTTTTATTGGCGTATTTATACAACAAAGTACAACATGAGCGAAACCAGCTATCTACACTGCAATTTTTAATACTGAATAAAGCATAAACCCAAAACTTAATCTGTCATTACTACTAGTTAGTTTACTTTTTTAAGCCATATAGCCATAAGTCTACCATGCTACAATAAAAAACCGGATCTAATCTTTCTCTAATTAACACATGCATCTCTCTCAATCATCTATTGTTTTCTAAAGAAAACCAAGACAGCCATACAAGCATACGAAAATACCTACAACTGACACATCATACATCGATGACGAGTATGATGACATAATAAAATTCGCGACTTTTTCCAATTTGGATGGCTTTCAATTAGATGCGTTGCGAAGATAAAAAATCTTCAGTCAATAATATTCCTAGTTAAAAAACCTTAATTCACATTTAGCTGTATTGGTACACCGAACTAATGGTCCTAAGTTGGGCGTCTAATGCGTACTGCCATCCAAGAATTTTATTAGCTTAAGTGAAGCTGGCGTTCGTTCCAGAAAAAATGAAAAGCAAAAATTATCCTTCTATCTGGAAAACGCTGCTTCGGATCTTCATCTTCTACATCATCGCATTTCGCCGATGATTGGATTTAGTATAAATACAGCGTGTTGCCGTACTGCTCAGTATCAGTTTCAACTTGTGCTCTCTCAAATCAACTCAACTTTCAAACAATTCTTGTGGTACTCCACTCCAAACCAAACATCAACATGTCTCGCTTGGTATGAAGATATTGAAGTCAAAAACCAATATTTCTGGATTCAGTTGGAAATCTTAATTCAATCATTAAAAAAACTCTAATTCTGTAAATTTTTGGTTTTAGTTCGCTGTCCTCCTCCTCGTTGCCATGGTCATCGCTGTGGCTTCTGCTGTTGCCAACCCACGTCCAATTCCAGGGCCAGCCCCAGGACCAAATCCCCAATACTTGACCTATGGTGCCTACCCAGCTTACGGATACGGTGGAGCTGTTTACTACGGCTAAACACAACAATTACTGATTATCACGGCTACTGACTGATTTAAATGTTTTTGATTCAAATTCTGAAATTTTCGCTTTAAAGCAAATAAAAAAACCTGCGATTCAATTCAAATTTCTAATTTAATATAAAAATTTGTTCATTTATTCATACAAAAACATGCAAATAAAAGCGCAAAACAATAAATTGAGTTAAAAGCAATCAACTTTTTTTTAGCTAACAATTTTTAGTTTTAAATCAAATTCGAAAGAAATCTAATTCTATGCGATAAGTTTCGGGAAAGTAATATTAAACCCACAATTAAAATGGCAAGATCAATGAAAGATAACTAACTAATATATTTATAATCCAAGAAAGCATTTTTGTCCACTAAAAATCGTTAGATTATATTACACAAATTAATTAAATAGAGTACATATTTTTGCATCTGACGACTTGAAAACAAGATTTCAAGTAGATTTTTAAGTACATAAATACGAGGAAAACTATATTTAGTTAAACCTATTGAGTGATTTATTTATTCCACTCCAGTTTTCAAAACGTGTTCCTTGGAAATATGATACTTGAACTTATTTATCAATTTAAATGCATGCATAGTAAATATCACTGACTGTTTCCCCAAACATGAAACTCTAATTTATTGATTTATTTAATTTATTTAATTAATTGATGTAACGATGTTAGTGCAAGTTTTTTCTGTCAATTTCAATATTTTGGTCGTATACATAATTTTTTCACACAAGAACAAATAGGCATTCTGAAAGATCTGCACACGACAATTCGAGCCAAACAGCTAAATATTTTAGTACAGCAAATAATTCATAAAAATGTTAATAGCCTTGCTACACTATAAAATGCAACTAACAAAAAAACTTTTATATTCATCACCACCACCGTCATCATCGTCACTATGTCCAGATATTTATCATTATATAATACCTAAAAACTGTCGATCATCTTCTTTCCTTTATATGGAAATTTGTGCAAACTTTTTGCACTAACTTTTTGTTCCTTCCACTGATTGATGCATGCAACCCTTGTTCAGATCAGATATGGATTGGTGCAACGTAATACATACAACGTTTGCAAGCTCACTGTACAAAAATCACTGCAAAAAATCAATCTTGCAAGAAGCACAAGTTGTTGACAGGGCTGATTTTTTGTCCATTATGCAATACTTGCTTGTTCATGATTACTAAAATCTGTCAGAGGGTTTGGTTTTGGGATGTGTGCCACGCATGGCATGTTGCTTTGGAAGGACTGTGCTCCAGAGAACGAATGAAATCATCGAACATAATCAACAGGATAAAACAAAGTAAAAAATTTAAGCTCGCTTTTAGCTTTTCTGAAGAAGACAATTTATGTACCTATTTTTATTATGTTGATTTGAGCAGCAAAAAATCAATTCAAAACAAAGCAAAAAATAGCTTTTTATCTTGAATACAGGACACTGGAGTTTCAAGAGAACACCTGCAAAATAAACCAATACGATGTGCTGCTGGTTGTCTGGCTGAGTATAAATAGGGCTAAATCGAATGCAAATAGTTATCAATTGCAACTTACCTTCCTTCAACAAACAATCTAAAATCATCTCTTGTGGTTACCCACTTCCAAAACCAAACTTCAACATGTCTCGCTTGGTAAAAAAAAACTTTGAAATTTTGAAGTTTCCTTAGAAACATTTGAATCGTATCACAGAAATTCTAACAATATTGTATTTTTTATCTTTTAGTTCGCTGTCCTCCTCCTCGTCGCCATGGTTGTCGCTGCTGCTGTAGCTATCCCAGCTCCAGAACCAGTTGCTGCCCCACAACCCCAATACTTGACCTACGGATACGCTGGATACCCAGCCTACGGCGGTGCTGTCTACTACGGTTAAATTTTCTGAATTGATTTCTTCATGATCCTATTTTCCGGTTTTTATTTAAACCTTTTTTAATTGGATCCTTTTTAATTGGCAAATATCGCAATGCGTAGTAGTGAAATTCAAAATTTATGAATTAAATCTATGAAATCCCAAAAAATTATATTTCTATGCATATTTTATTTTCGTGCATTCATCATCACTTTCGTATGAACTATGAACCATATGTGGCCTGGGGCAATATGCAATAACTGAAAAATAATGTTTCGAAAGTCCATCTGAAATTTCCATCTAAACACGACACATTTTCACTTTATTATTGTTGACATACTCACACATTTAATTATCTGTCCATACACACTTTTTTGCCTCATTCGTACAACTACCTGAGTAACACATGACGAAGGCATCATTATAATTACATTTTAAATTAAAATTATAATATTCTATATAGCATCTTTTAAGTAGTTAAATGCGGAAACAAGTAAATATACTTAGTAATTAACATGCTTGCATATAATAATGACACGTACACTTATAATTCTCACCATTCATCATTCACATACACATTTTACATTAATTATTACAGATTGCATAGTTGGTAAAATTTGACTAAAAGAGGAATACAAAGGGCAAGCGAGAGTATATTGTGGTATTTGTGCTGTTGCAGGCTACTGACGGCGTGAGATACAAGAGGTCCTCTGACAACTGACTTTAGTTTATCTTGGGCTTCCTCAGGTAAAGCCTCAATTTGCTCCTCAGACAATGCCTGTGCGGAGAAGCGGGGGATATTTTCAATCTGCTCTGGACTGAGCTCACTGAGTACGGAAGTGGACAGGGACTCTGCTACTGTTGGCGTTAAGCCCATGAATGACTCTGGAGGGATGGATTTTATGGAGGGAACACTGAGGCCGTTGACAATAGTCCCAGCCCCGCGAACATCTGCAGATGTCCATTGACTAGGGCTGCCAAACACTTGTTCCCGAATGGTGACCACGGCAAGAGCAGCGATTCGGGTTTGCTCGCAGCTTGGGTCAATATTTTTCAAAACTGGAAGTGCATCCCTGCAAACAAACAAAATAATACAAAAAACATGAGTCATAGTAAAATATTTTTGTTTTTACATTTACAATGCATTGAAATAAAATTACCGGAAGCTTTCTCCATTGATCTGGGTCAGTTGATCGGCAGAAAATCCACAAAGAATGTTGTTGGCCACTACCAAATCCTCCGTAGTGAAATCCTTCACAGACTTGCCTGTTTCCTGTTCCAATCTGGTTGCCAACTTTTCCAGTACATTTTTACTTAAGCCCAATGGTTTTCCGAATGCCAGCAAAATATCTGGATCCTTCAAATCCAATTCGTTCACATCATTCAAAGTAATTCCACTGAGAATGTGGCCCGCATACCTGACATCCTCTGCGGTAACCCGATTATTTGGTTTGGTTGCCAACATTTTTTTCCAGAGTACTCTCGCATTTTCTACACCAAGTGGCTCCACACCCAACTCATATATACAGTTTCCCATTTCACTTTCCTTCAATGTTTCCAATTGCTCTTTGCTGAACTGGGCAGCACTTCCAGTCAATCTTACTTTAAAGCAAGTTAGTTCAGAATTCTCGTGGGAATGGGAATGCTCATGTTCGGAATGGTCGTGACGTTTTCGTCTGGTGAGAATCTGGCTTTCAAGGTCCTCCAGATCAAATGCCATTTCACTCTTGACCTTTTCCAGTGTTTGTTTTGGTCGGGGCTCGGGGAGATCTTGCTCTTTTAATTCGTGTTTGCAGTTGACATCTAAAGCTTTCTTTAACTCGGAAAGGTGACTAGGAGGAGGAGAATCTGCAGCGCAGCGACAAGTTGCCAGTGCATCTGGCATGATTTGGTGTAGATCATGTTCGTCTAGAATTCCAAGGGCACAGCATAATGAAGATATCTTTACACTGTCCCATGATGATGGCTCTCTGCAAAATAAATTAGGCATACCAAATTACATTTTTATTGCATTTACAAAATTAACGTATACAAACTTTTTCTTGAACAAGTGCATAAAGTCGTACCCATAACTTTGAACAATTTTGTTTCTCCACGCTTTCCTCTGATCAGGAGTAAGACAAGCTCTTTGTCTCAGCCCATCGTCATCATCATCCGCCGTTCCTTGAATAATTTGTATCGCAGTTTCTAACGCAACAGGCGTTAATGTCTCAACTTTCTCTGCAGGTAAGTCTGCCACCCCGTTTCCAATGGCTGCCAATTGTGGTACATCAATTTTTGACGATCCTCCAGTAATCGCGTCCAATGCATCAAGTCCCTGAAGAATTATTTCATTTCTCGTTTTTCCCGGAATTATTGCGTGGTCTTTTGTACTTAGCTCCCCCATTGCAATCATGATTTCCTTTCTGACTGCGGGTGGCAATTTGCTGGTCTGACGTTGGTCAATAAAGTATGCTAATACTGTTGCCGGTAATTTACTCACTTCTGCGGCAGTAATGTATTTTAAAAGTTTCTTATCTGGGCTGTCATAGTCTTCACTTTTCGCCCTAATGTACTGGGCAAATCGTTTGGACAACGCTTCCAGAGTTTGAGCCTGAGGTCCGTCTTTTGACTTTCTCACAACAGCGAGGACAGCTGGAATTTCTTCCAGCTCGATATCCTCAACTTGCTTGGGAGTCAGCGTTCCAACAAGGAATTTGTCTCTTTCCAACATCTGTGCAGTAATTTTCTTCCCATGTCCATGAATAAGTCTGAGTTCAGAATCCGATGGAAGTCCATCAAGGATATTGTCATAATTTGCGTCTTCTTCTTTCTTTCTTGGCTGAAGATTTCTGATTTCTGGGGGAAGGTCCAAAGAGTCAAGCATGCCAGCGTCCCTTAATTTTTTCAAGAGAAGAGCCTTTTGGGCATCATCCAAAGAATCTGGATTATTTTTCAGCTTGTCAACAGCATCGTCAAGATCCCTGTTACTCATATCGTTAAGACCTTTAATCCCCAAAGCTCCCAAAAAGGCACCGGGAAGTCCCCCCAAATTTATTTTGCCACCTCTTGTGAAAAATTGAATTGCATATTGGGACACCTGAGCAATAATTCCCTGTAGGAATGTGGAACTGAAAAGACCTGCTCCCACCTGTCCACCACCGTTATTTTGTAAATCCCCTTTGCTTGTTCCTTGTGCAATTTCATTGAGATCATCTTCATTTAACACTCGTCTTTTCATTGCCTGGTCTAACAATTGTGGAGGTCCATTTTTCAATACGGAAACCCCCATATCCTTTAAATCATCAAAACCAAGATCCTCAATTTTTCTGCCAGTCCCTCCAATCTTTTGTTTAATCATTCCAGTGATGGCCTTGAGTGGCGCTGGCAAATTCAATTTGTCACAAGCGGAAATGATTGAGTTTAATATGGAAGGTTCACTCGACAAGCTGGGATTGACAAATGCAGCCAGAGTTCCCAAACTGCTCATAATCCCACCCAAATTCCCAACACCAGGTTCACTTGCGCCTGCCTCAGTATTCGTAATTCCATTCTTTTGAAGAAAAACATCTGTAACGCTTTTGGCTTGTAATGGACTTTCAAACTTGGATTCCCTCAAGGTCGAAATTGAGCTAGCAACAACGTCGGGATTCAGCTGTTTCAAAAAGTCGGCTGGCATATATGCCAAGATTTTGGAACCTACTTGACGAATTGTGTCAGAAGACCATGTTTCCGCATTGCCGTATCCGGTTTCCACAAGCTTATAAATCAGGGCTTTATCATCAACATCATCCAAGTCGCTTGTATCACCGGCTGCTTTAGAGTACAAACGATTGAGAAGCTGTTTTGCTGCATTGGAATCAGTTACACGCATTAGTTGTTCTTCAGGGACCAAGCTCAAGAGTCCGTCGTTAGTCAACCGACGAATCATTCCAGTATTCAGTCCGCCCTTTTCTCCAACTTGATTTAGAGCTGTGTAGAGTAATACACTGGCAGCCTCTTCATTTTGCTAAAACGATTTAAAATCCCTTTTATAAAAATTGTCTCTAAATTCTAAAAATCTCACAAAAAATCATCTTACGTCATTCATTCCTCCAGCTTGTTTAACTTTATCTAGTAATTGGTTCGAGTCCATTTTATCTCCCATCGCTTGCATGACTCTTCCCAATGCCATGGGTTTGTTTGCCTGGAGAAGCCGCTCGACCAAAGGATTCAAATACGTTATATTCATTTTTGAGATCACTTTGGGCGGAATGAATTCCAAAACTGAGATGTTCAGGTTACGAATATCCGCCTCGCTCACGTTCGAAAAGTCTTGCTCAATAAATGCATCGCGTACATTGGGAGGCACGCCGTGGATCAAGGTGTTGAATTTTCTGGAAATGGAAACATTATCATCAGACAAAAATACATTTACATTTCTCGACCTTTTCTATGTTTATCTTTTCATTATCATAACATCAAAGCTCACTTTAAATAACTACTGCCCACGCCAATTGAACTAGCAGCTTCCAACAAATCGCTGGAAAGGTCTCTTTTTCTCCTTGCACCAGAAGTCTCCCCATTTTCTCCCTGAAAAAAAATCATGAAACAACGTGAAAATCACTTCCATTGCCAACTAAATTAATCACACTGCTTGTATGGAAAATTGTATGTCACTTCATTTCTATTATGGTAGCATTGCGGTATCCTTGTTAGTTTAGTTGAGTGGGTGGAGTACAGTTTTTTAGTTGACACACTTTTTTCCTTTCAGCCGATGACATTTTATCTTTCTACGCATTTCATTGTAATGTTTCTCTGCTCTTGTTCTGTGCAAAATTCGAGCTTTACAACAAATAAATGTCATAGTTTGACCTTTTACTGTTATGAGTGTCTTTTCATTGTCATCATCATCCAAATTAAATAGGTATGTAGTATGAACGTATTCATAATGATGATAAACATGACACATGGCACGGGTGACATACTTTTTTCATTTCCTTGCAAATTTTACATACGCACAGAGAAATACAATAACAGTAATATCATAATACATCGTGTTGACTCGACTCTATCTCTACTACCTTACCTCTTGTTTGAGAGTGAGTGCCATAGGCACCGGAAGTTGTTCCGGTCTACTACTCTCTTCTGCCACCACCACCACCTGAGCAAGTTGACTTGGTGAAGTAATATCCCCCGCCGTTGTCCAAGTTATACTGGACAAGAGAAGAAGACTGACAACGGCTGTAAAAAATTAAGTAAAAATAATAATCATTCATCTTGTCATATAATCAGCAGCAAGAGTGAGTGTCAGCGCTTAATTAATTTAATTAAAGAGCTCCGTGTTTCTTCCAATAAATGTTTGTACACACTCGTGTTCAGCGCAGTCAATTTTGTCAAAATGAAATTTTTATGAGTAGATTTTTCCTTAACATGCAGGTTGATAATAAGCAGTATTATATAGAAAGCCTTGTTTGTAATAATAGACATACAACTAACATAATAACTGGGGTATTAACTTTTCACTTCAATTCAGCTTTCTCCTCTAAATCCTCTGCTGGATTTCTTTTTCACTCTTTCTTTACTAGACTTGTTTATGTGTCGTGCAGAGAACATGAGAGAGAGAAATACATAGTAAGTGAAAAAAGGGAGAAAAGTAGCAAGGAGAAAGCTGGAAATTAGGAAAATGAAATATTTGCGTGAGTGACATCATTATCGCGACAGAGTGTCTCCATTCCTGAGAGGTGGCCTGGCCTTACTTGCTCTGACTCTGACTACACTTTTGCTTTTATTTATCACTTCTCAGTACCCTAGATCCCCATAGAAATGCGAAGCAAAAAATAGAATACATACAAGCACAACATCCACATTTATTTTCTTCAAGACATTTTCCTTCTTAAAGTTTACTCTTGTTTATCTTGTTTTCTGTAAAGAGAGTGTTGTGTGCTGTATCTCTGTATCTCTTTAAGCCTGTGGCTCCCTTAAGCTTTTCCCTTAAATCTAAATGTATTATGCTTATATTTTGTACATGAACTGACACAAGACACGATATACAGTCTGCTACATACATGATACATCCGTATTTAATGTTTCTAAGCTATCTAAGCTTAAAGAAAAATTATACTCCTATCCTCTATTTTCTCTTTCATCTTTCTAGAAAAAAAGATAAAAATTGGCATTTTAACAACGATTAGACATGTTTGAGTATATAGGCTTATAAAATGCGTTATATGATGGAAAGCATGACCTTAGGAAAGGGTGTACACCTTTCTCAGTCGACATTCAACACTGTGCTTTTCCTCTATACACCTTATTTCTCGTCTCTACAACATCTCAATACAACCTTTTTTTTCCAATTATTGTACATCATACTTACTTTACTGACATATACCACCATTACTATTACCATCTTTCTAATAATAATAAAAAGCCTTTTGCTATAAGTTACTTAAAGATAGGCACATATAATAATGATATGATGTCTCATAAAAATCTAATGGTGGACAATGGTCATCATTTATAATAATATTATGAAATAAAAAGGGTGGAGTTGGCTTTTGGGGAAAATTGGTGACATGGGTCTGGCTAGTACAAAATATCACGAATCACGATTATTAACAAACTTTCACTGATATGTTGACAATAATTTCTTATCTATTATATTTATGCATAACGTCATTGTTATATCTTCTTCATTAAAAATTGTCTAGTTTTGATAATTTCAAAATAAAAAACCTGCTGGAAAAACTGAAGTGTTTGCTCCTGTCAATCAAAAGTTTCATTAGTTTCAGGTTTAATTCAAAATTTCATGTGTAATCTCTTTCTCGACATGTCTAGTTGGTTTTTTATGCTATGATAATGTATGTCGTGCGTGTGGTAAAACAAGAGAAAATTATCACTATAAACACGAAGCAGGTAGGTACAGAAGAACACGCATGATGACATTCCTAACCCATCCATTCAACCATGTTATCAAGGGTGGCTTTGGCTCTACTAACTTTAAAGGCTTGGCTTGCTAATATAGTGTAAAGTATAAAAAGACCACGCAGAGGCACGCACGTCAAAGTCAAGCCCAGTAATTAAAATTTGTTGTTGATTGACAGTTTCACAAGAGCCAGGCCAGAGTAAAAGTGAGGATGGAAGTGTGGTATGTGGTACACACGATTGTCTACTAGTGTGACATACATTATCTCATCTCTCACTCTGCTTGCTTTGCTTTATTAGTATAGTATGGATGAGATGCAAAGTCACAAGCAGAGATTCACATTTTCTAGCTGTTTTAAAGTGTGTTTATTGTTTTTTGTTTGTATGAAAAGCAGCGTCAAGTGTCGTGAAATGATGTTTTTATTGCGGCAGGAATGAATGATAGGTTGAAAATGAGTTTTTCTCTCTAAAACCCAGTTTTATGCTTTAAAAACAGGAAAAAAATGCATTGCAAAAGTTATTGTGTGTGTTTTCTATAGCATGGAATGATAATGAAGTGTGAAATGGAGCTGACATGAATACAAAAAAGTCTCAATTGCCTTTCGGTGTGAAGATATTTTTTGGTATTCTGCTCTCAATTTTACCCTTCTAGCTGTACTTACTCTCTAACGATTAACCCTTTTGACTCACTATCTGCTTTTCATACATTTTGCATTAAAAAACAAGCAAATGATAATCACATATAATTAATTCTTGCCATAAATCTCCAAAAAAATCTGCTTGCTTTGTTCATGCTTAACTTTTTCCCTTTTCCTCAATCTCATAATATAGTAGACAACCACAGCATACAAACAATATATGACATCTAATAAGTATGTAGAACAGTCACTAATCATGGTGCTCATTTTCATGAGAAACTGTAATAATTTTGTTTAAAAAATATATATACGCTGAGCGACCCTCATCAAAAAATTACTCGTGACCTCATCTCATCGACTTCACGTCATTTTCTCCTCCTGTTGTCTCCATGCAGTTTTTTTTTCAGCTAAAATATAATACGCTTCAGTTCAGTTGAATATTACAACTCATTTTTTTTTGCTTGAAACGAAAGGATAATCGCATCATCATTATTACCATTCCCTACGTCCTACTTGCCTAATCATCATGGACAGTAAATCTTAAGTGTAGTGTAGACCAAGTCATCTTGTTAAAAAGCCATGTTCAAAAGTAACGACAGATTCTACAAGGCTGTCCGAATAGTTCATTTTACTGCATAGGTAGGTAATTATGCTTAAATGATGACTAACATGATCATAATCATGATGACCCAAAACTATACGAAACGGATGGAGCGGAGATGAAGATGACTACGTTTATTTTGTGTTCATGGAGAACATAAAATTTATAGTTTTTATACTTACCATACATGCCGAAATGGTTTCTGCAATAGGCCATCATCCTTGTTGTACTAACCATCATAAAAATATACGTTTTGGTAAATGGTCAAAAATTGTGCGGGTGGAGCCAACCAGAAAAAAATGGCCCAGTGTTTTCTCAGTTCTCAAGGCGAAATATTCAGTGCGGTTCAATGATTCAGTACACTGTTTTTTTGCTGTTCGTAAAAGACAAAGCCAAAAGTCTTTTTTCACTCTTGCTATCTGCCGAAACCACCAATTAAGCTCGACTCTTAACGCTCTGTTTTGCTGATTAACTGATAATCTGATTTCATGTCACTCAAGTCCCAGGCCACTTGTTAGGACCCTTTTGTATTATTAGCACGGTAACAAACTAGCACCGACAGCGAACAAAGCACTTTTTCATACACATCCAATCCAAACGCATGACATCTGCACTGGTCTGTCTGGTGACTGGAGGAGAAAAAAACTTGCTCTGCTCACGCTGCACTTTACTTGACGTCTTTCCTCTTTATCCTTTTTCGTTATCCTCCTTTCCTTCTTATCTCTCTGCTCTTTGGACTCTGCTGAACCAATTTATTTTTCAAAAGAAAATTATCCCATTAAAAATTATTACAAACTGCTTATATCAAATTAATCCCATTTTCGGCAACAATTCTCTGGTCTGCCAGTCTTCCTGCCTTGCCTTAAAATATATATCTATGTATATTTCACTTCTTCTGTAATAAATCCCCTAAACTCTCCGCGCTGCGTGAGCCGCTCTCCCAACTAATCCTTCACAAAGTGTAAAGGTAAGTTGCGCTGTAGAATGAAAAGGTGAGGCACAAGAAGGCCAAGTCAATTCATCAGACTGCTGCTCCTGCTAAATCTCTCCTATAAACTCCTATTATTCTTCGACACTTTTCTGACTTGATTTGATATAAAAAAAACTTGCATATTACTATTCCTCCGGTGTATTCTACAATAATACTCAGCCAGTCAGCCTGCCTACAAGATGGAAAGAATTTTATTCAGAATGGATGATTATATCATGAATTGAATGAGCTCACTTCTACTCTCTCTCTCTTTTACTACTTACGACTTGATTGTCTTTCGTAGCTATCGTTCTCGTCGTGGTACAAATGCTCAGAGACTCGACCGACCCAACTTCATGAAAAACTCTCAAGAAACAATGCTCATAATTCATTTCTGTCTCTAGCTAGCTGTTTCCATTTTCGTCTATTCCGTCATCATCACCATCTTATGATCATGATCACCATCATCATCATTCTAACTTTCTGTGGTCATATACTACTAGCCAACTAGCCGCATTTTGTCATATAGTCATGTATACTATTTTGCTTCTAGCAACTGTAACACTACCACCGTAGCGGCAACATTATCATGATCAAAATCAACAGCAGCAAGTGATAGTGATGTGATGATGAAGAAGATCTCTTGTGTATCATATAAATTTTTATAGGTATCTATCTGTCTTTCTTTTTTGGTCGTCCTCAAGAAAAAATCAAAAATATCGCTAAAGGCAAAAGGCGAGGCAAAACGAACAAGATATATGAGAGAAAAAATATGCATTTAACATCAATATCACTAGTAAAGCATATAGTATAGTAACAAGTGAACTCACTCAAGGAGAGAGTCTCAGGCCATGATCATGAACGTGATGATCATCTTCACCACCACCACCATAATCGTCATCTACCAGCAATCCAGCTGCAAAAAAAAACTGGCAACAGTCCCCAATCACCACTACATGGTTCAATGAGAGCTGTTACGTTGATAGAAACTTTGTTATACTCGTGTTTATGACATACAACAAGTAAGAAGAATGAAGAAAAGATTGTTTTCTTCAAAGCCAGTAAACCAATAAGTTTTTTTTTCGTTCTATCAAAACCTATTGTGTTTTGTGTAACATGTCAGCAGAACACGTAAGCTGGCTAATCCAGTCTTTTTTTATTTGTGAAAAAAAGGGGAAACAACAACAAAAACCCAGAAGTCAAGTTGGAAATCGTAAATCTCAGCGAGAGAGCACAAGCACACCACTGGTTTCTTTTTGCTTTATGATAGGCTGTTTTAACTCTTTTCTACCGATCGTACGTACGTACACACTGCTGCAGCGTTGCGTTTTGTTGCAGATCACAATGTGGTTGTTGAAGTTTTGTGTTATGTGAGGGAGAAGAATATATATTATGAATACAAACACGTAAACTTTCTTGGTGGCATGTGTTTCGTGGGCACACACAGTCACAATCAAGTCTTCAGCGCACACAGGGAAATATCTCATCTGTTTCTAGGCAGGATGTATTAAAAAAAGATGTGTTTTGGCATATTACCTACATTTTTCTTCTTTTTTTATAAAAAAATGTTATTTGATACAGATGCACATGTAGTTAGTATATAGCAAATTTATCAAATATCCTTCACAAAATAATAGACAGTCAGTGCAGTTCTTTTTAAATGCGCCAAATGTTGTTTTGGAATTAGTGACTGCTCCCGTTTATCTAAAAACATACACGGCACAAGACACACAGAGTCACAAGTCAAGTCACAACAAGGAGAAAAACGTGTGATAAGAAGTGATTAAGAAGTAGATACTAATAACTTGCTTTTAATGATGATGCAATGTTGTCCGCTAAACAAAATGTCACTGTAGCTGTGTTGGAGAGCAAAGAAGGACAAGTGGAGAAAAAAAGCTTTAAACTTTTTTTTGCTTATTAAAAATGCACACCACACGATGACGGCACGACCTTCAAGAAAGAAGATAAAAGTTAATTGGAAAAGCAAACACTTTTAGTCAAATTACTTAAGCACTCAAAACTTGACTTGTCTATACAAATCTTGTGTAAATATGAAGCAATGCTTTTTTCCCTTCAGTCAGAGAGAATTTATTAGAAAAGAGAAAAGTATCAAATTTCACTTTAAAGAGAGTTGAAACTTGAAAGTCATTTTTTATGTATGCTTGTTATTCATTTCCGTGAGTCGATGTGGGTTGTGACTTGACAAAATCGACAACAAGAAGGATGCAAAGTCAATCCTTCTCTCTATGAAGATTGATAAGATATTTTAGAAACGTGTAGGCAAAATATACTTTTTGGTGAAATGAAATACTTTTGTGTATGAAGGTAGCAGCTCAAGAGCTCAACAAATCAGTTGACTGGTCTTGACTGTTTGCCGTGAAGAACTGGCACTACTTTGCTGAGTTGATGCGGTGGTGGTGGCGGTGGCAGTGGTGGTATAGGCATAGTAGTAGTAATAGTTGTAGTGGTATTCCAATTCCAATCCACACAAAGTCACGAGAGTTTCTCTCTCGGATATATTTTTTAGGAGATTCATGCGGTTTTACACACAATTCGCCTTCTTTTTACTACACAAGCTCTTGTTGTCTTCTTCTGCCTGCACAAAATCACTAACGAGAGAGAGAGAGAGAAAAGAGATTTCGCTCATTCTACCATCCATGCATGCATACTATTATAACTATTAAATGGTTTTCGCTCTGCCTGAAAAGAGTAAGCTTTAGCTTAAAAGCCCGAGAATTATTATGAGGATGTTAATACAATGTAAGTTAAATTACAGAGAAAACAGAAAGAGAGACAAAAAGCAAGTTGTTTTTACGTTTAACATTCATAGCACATCACAAAAAAAGTCAGCACACAACAGGAGGAGAACATGGATGTACATACATATATTTATGTAGGTACTCATGTTTGATATTGGATACTACTACAAACACGAAGAAGGAAGGATATAAAAACATCACAGAAAATTCCAATGCCGAAGAAAATGCCAAATGCAATAAGCAAAGCTTGGTCACATTTCGCTGTATTCTCAAAGTGTACTTACATATTGCTAGGCTGCTGCTGCTTATACTCTTCTGAAGCAAATGTTACTTTGAAACATTTTACTCCTTTTTCTCCTCCACTACTTCACATGATATACTCCATTCCACTATATTAACTACATAAGGCGACATAAGAAACTACAAACACATACGACATACGGGCACACGCGGCGGCGGCGGCATATGAGAATGGGAAGCGATGTTATAGTCAATTCGGTAGCTCTCTCCAATTTCTTTTTTGCGAAAAAGGTCGAAATGAACCCAGCATAGCTTGCTCAGATAGAATATACACACCAGCAGTCTGTCAGAATACTAGGAAAACAGTGTTTTTGAACACGCAGAAAAGTTTCTGAGAGAGAAGAGTTTTTGTAATGTAGTGACAGAGAGCTACATGGCATCATGGCATGGCACACACAGAAAATGGAAACGAAGAAGGAACGGAGGAGATGGGCTAATTTAATGTCTGCTTCTGCTTCTCTGCCTTTTTCTCTTCATCGTCTTTTTCAGTTTGCCTTTATTGTGTCCAAAAAGCAAAGCATATTCTTTCGTCTGTACAAATCAGAGAAAAAAGTGAAGCCACCATCATCATCATCCAACCACCACCGTCACAAAAAGCGTTATTACTAAGCATTATAGTTTTTATAGAAACGTTTTATTCATGCTTTATATTCAATAATGTTCAAATCTAAAAAATGAAAGAGCACACAAGAAGTAAAACTGATTTTTATTTTTCGCAGAGAAGAATGAATATAGCATACTTGACTTACCATAAACCAAAATGCCAACAACAACATTAAAATCATAAGCCTTTTTTACACAACGTTACGTCGTATCTGACTATGACATCATATAATATGTTGTTGAATGGATAATATACTTATGAATATGCATGTATGACTAGTACATACACGTAAGAATAGAAAGCGCAATTTCATTTTATTGTGCCCGAAGAAAAAAACACTTTACTCCAAACAAATAATAATAATATATGGAGGTAGTTGTTGTTACTCCTCCCATATAATAATATCTTGTACTGCAATGCAAAACCAAGTAAAGTTTACCATGTACCAGAGGAGAGTACACCAACGTAGTAATCATAGTCGTCTCCACCACCGCCGACGAACCAAGCCAACCGACCATCACTGTAATAATAACACTACTTTATTACTGTTGAAAGGTAGAGATATAAACATGTATACAATATTTTTTACATAGTATTCACATGAGCATTCACAATTTTACAAGATCATAATCATGGAGAATGGAGAGAGAGCATAAGAGCAACACATTGCAAAGAAATGGCAACTCAACAATCAACCAACACACTTATATTTCAACTATACTACACACGGTTATATTATAAAACACACGGACATTATTGCTATTTATGTAGAATAGCTTATATTACATTTTTTTCAAAGAAAGATATAAACTTCTTTTTATTAAAGTACAATATTCAAATGTCTTTTCACTTGGAGCATCATATCATCCTTATACCACCACCACTCCAAGTTCTCATCATGCACACACAACAAAGCGAAAAGAAAGAGAAAAAGTTTTATCCATTATTCCGCTCCGTTCCATGCGATGTGATGTGTGATATGATGTGATGCGATATAGTATACAGAATTGTGATGATGCTATATATGCTGGCTGTTAGATGGATAGTGGTTTTTTTCCTGGCAAGCATGCGAATTGTTGTACTTTTTGTATTGTGGGATTATTTCAGGGCAATTTTTCTTAACTCTTCTCATTCTTACAATTTTACGTGGTGAGTATATTTTCTTTGCAGTTATGCAGCAGTAAGGGATCATGATGTGTTTTATTGTAGAGAAGCAGCAGGGGAAAAGTGAAGTTATGAATTTTATATTAGAAAAAAATAGGAAACGAGAGGAAGGAACACGGCGATTTTGGGTAAAGTACAAGTACATCCAATCCAGAAGGATGATGATGATCATGATGATGATTATCATCCTTCATCGTCGTCATCATGTCATTAAGAGAAGGGGAATGGATGGATTGTTAGGTTTGTGGTGGAAAAAGTGAATTGCGATGGGATGTAGTAAAAAATATGTATACATTATTATCATCACATCACCGATCTATTAAATATTATAAACGGATGAACCTGTGCATATGTACGTGAAAGTGGCCAATGTATGTAGGTACATTACGTACGTTTATGTTACACTTGACTTTTAAAAAGGATGTGAAGGAGTAAATGAAGAGAACATTTTTTTGTGGAATTTTTTACACAAGATTGCAAAGGAGAGCAAATGTTTTGGTGTAGATATTTTGCATGGTATGTTATGTATGTGTGGTTTGTTTGGGTATCTGGTTATTTCCAATTCAGAGCGATTTTTTTCTGTTGTGATTTTTTCTGCTCTTGTAGCATCATCAGTCAAAATAAGTAATGGTTAAAAGAGAAATAGATAGATATAGATAGTGAGTATAATAAATATATGGAGCAAAATAGGAGGACAACGAACGGAGCAGCAACGAACATTGTCGACGTCTTTTTCTTGTCTTGTTGTTGATGTCATTAAAGCAATTAAGATACAGGTTGGCGCATTTTACTCGTGCTTTGCCTCTGCAAACGGCAAACTTTACAGTTACAATGCTTTTTTTATTTCAAATACATACCACACAAAACATGTGGAAAATGAGTACGACTTTCTTGACTGAAATGAAACTATGAAACCCTTTAAATATTCATGTATATTTTGTGTGTGCAGCTTTTTACAATGTATTAACTACCATCATCACTCGTTTTTCGTTTCTTTCTGGACTCCTTGTGTACAAATTGCCCCATTAGCATACATAATAGGGTAAAGCGTTTACATTTTTTCACTTTGTGTGTGTATGTGACGTGAGTCAACATCATCATCGTCAAGTTTACCAAAGTTTGAATGGCAAATGAAATGGAATGAGGATGATAAAAAAAAGGTGGCTTCGTGTTTGGGTTGGGAATGTATTAAATGTAGCAGGAAAATGTGTGGAAGTTTTAGCACATTTTTATTTTGTTACCCTCTCCTGATCAGAGAGAAGAGTCTTTGATGAAGATATGGCAGGTATGGTAGTATGCATTTAAATGTGGAACCACCAAGACAAGAGCATTTAAAGGCCAAATGTTATCGTAAAAAATGAAGCAAAATGGGAATAAAGTAGACACCAAAAAATTCATAAAATGTTTTACAGGCATAAAAACGGCTGCCGCCACAGCACTGGTACTGGTAAGGAATGTAAATAATGAACAAGAATAATCAACACATAACAGTCAACATTTTTGTCTGGAAAACCCCCGAAATTATGGAAAGAGTTTTTTTTGTGTGTGGAAAGCCCAAAAGGAAAAATTCTTTAAACATTCATTTGTTAATATGGAGGAACCGCTTTACTTTTACTTTGTGTTATAAAGCTGTGGGAAAGTTTTTTGTCTGAAAATAGAAAGAGTTCTGGGATGGGATGGTGAAACATACCTGATGCCTTGCATACCTATCTGAATACTTTATTGGGTTTCCTTTGGGGAAAAAATATAATAATGAAGAAGGAAAGGCAGGAAGGAAAAGAGTGTAATTTTATGATGACGTGCTAACAAGTAAGGACGTGAAAGAACGCGACGTAAAATGTATTCATGGATATCGCATGGCTTGGCTTAATGATATATTTTTTCTAATTTTCTCGTTGTATAACGTTTCTTAGTTTACTTTCTATCTTTGACAATATAGCATACATGAATAGCAGCGAACAAGAAAACAAGCTAATATTGGATAAATGTTTTGTGGGATTAATAATCAATGAAAGTGAATGAAAGCTTTGTCTTGTGCTGGGCTGGCTGTGGTGTTGGTGGTAGTGGTGGGGTGGGCATGTGTAATGAACGTATAAACGTCATCATTTTGTTGACAACCACCACATTACTTTGACATGAAATAATGAAGACATTCTTTTTTCTTTCCACCAAAATTGTATGTTATGGAAAGAGAGATCTTGAGATTCCCAGGAAGAAAAAAGAAAGAAGAAAAAAACACGAAAATGAAAGATAAGTATAAACATAGTGAATTATAGAGGACAATACAATGTTGTGTTGTGGTTGTGTTGGAATACTGAATGTGCATAAAAAAAGTTGATGAAATGAGGAAATCGATGTAGAAGATTGATGTGTCCTTTGCTTCGTAAAGGAGAAAAAAGAAACATGTGACTTCACTTATACTAATTTAGTTAAGTTAATGAAAGTACTTTCATCTTGGTCTGCTGGTCGGTCTGGTAATGTGGTGTATTATGTTTGGAATTGTACGTATTTTGGTGTATCGCATGGCTTTACAAAAAATATTGTACTCTAGATGCCCCAATTACAGCAATATCCTGTTCTATTTTTTATCTCCCATTCCCATCATGTCATAAATTGTTGTTACGAAGACGTAGTCGTAAGGAAGGGGCAGACGTCGAGTCGACCAACGTCAGCCAGGCCTGCTGGTGTGTGTTGGAACTTGGAAATGTACTCATTCATCAATCCTCTGATGTTGTGACCCTTCTGTTGTTGGGAACTCCATTGAAAGCTTTTTTTATACGCCTTTCATTTTCAAAAGAGACAATATATTTCCCAATTTATCCAAAGTAATCATACAGTTTTCTTCGTAAATAGCTTATATGTTTCTTTTCCATACTGAGTTTTCTTATCCAAATAAACAGAAAGTTGCAATCTGATGGTTTAGGACCAGCATATCAAGTTAAAAAGAAAAACAGGGTATAAGATTTTGAAAACACATAAAAATGTTCTTTGCGCACAGTTTAGGGATCTGGAAATGCCACGTTTTTATTGCTGGTTAATAATAATAAAATTTTTTAAAAAATCTCTTATGCTTTGCACGATACCCCTATAAATTTTCTGCTCATATTCATCACTATCACGTCACGATGATGATGACGATGACGATCATCAACATAATCATAACATGCTCATGTGAGTGAGAAATATGTGAATTGCGTATCCGTTTTTTTCTCCTTTCATTTTCTCTAATGCAAGTGAGTGTGTAATTCTCTGTATGAGAGTCCCATTTTCTTTAGGCAAACAACCCTTTTATTTGACGTCTTGGTTTTTGGTTTTGCTCTTTCGTCTAAATAAACTCGTTGAGCTCTTCATAAAAAAATGTACTTTTCAGCGTACTTTGTTTCCTTTTTATCGCGCTAACATATCGCATTTTTCATGTAAGCGCGCGTGTATTCTATCTGTAATGCATTATATCATAAGAACGCAT
Organism: Entomobrya multifasciata; assembly: GCA_034693345.1. Lineage (NCBI taxonomy): Eukaryota > Metazoa > Arthropoda > Collembola > Entomobryomorpha > Entomobryidae > Entomobrya > Entomobrya multifasciata. The sequence goes on from JAQFXM010001800.1 coordinate 21,278, forward strand.
CTGCTATTACATAGCCACTAATAATAAAAACGCCTTCTATGTGACTTGACATATTATATTGCACTCTCTGGAAATGGAAACAACTTGCAAAAAATGGGAATAGGAAACAGTTTCAAGTTTTCCAGTAGTGTTTACTCCAACTATTGGGTTGGGTTAAACTTCTTCCGGGGAATGATGAACGATGGTCGAAAATCGGATTGTTTCGGATGGTAATCCTCCCAAACTTCACACTTGGCAGGGAAAACGTACTAATAATGCCATCTAAACTTTTACGACAATGTTTTTCTAGCTTGCGAATGAATGGCGAAAGAAGTAAGTAGGAAATGTAAACTCGACAAAGTATAGTTTTCAAAAGGTAAACTCAGACTCAAAAGTTGCATTTTATTTTCTGGTAACACAATCCTAAAATCACAAGACTACAGGCAGTCTACGTACATAATGTATTTTAAGTACGATAAGGTAAGTAGTGTGAATGAATAAACAATGGTGAGAATGGTGAAAAGTAGCTGATGAGGGGTAAATGGAGAAAATATCCAAAGATAAACTTTTTGGCTTATTGATCTTCATCGTCAACCACAACGGTGGTCTTCTCAGAAACGTACAAACCGTCCAAAAACTTTCGGATATCCTTCCTCTTCACTGTTGTGCTTTGTTGGACGAGTGCAGCTGTGGAAAATGGAAAAGTTTGGGGGTTTTCGTTAATAATTAAATCACCCTTTTGTGTTAAGAAAATTTCTTTGAAAGTTTTGGTTTGGTTGGGGAATCGTGAAATAAAAACTTACCGGATCTTGATACCGCTTCGATGGAATTTCCTTCGATAATCAACTCGTCCTTTTGCTTGACACTGTTTGTTACAGTGACACCCTTTGACATTTGTACTTTACGAATGTACTTTTCTCCCAAGAAGTTCCTTACCTGAAATTGTTTTGACAAAATAACATGCATTATTATAAAGTGTACGATTTCGGCTAATGTTTAATGATAAATAAGTGATGACATGAACTAACCTCAACAAGGCTGTTATTTTCCGCTGTAACACAATTGATGGGGAAATGAGCATAAACTGAGCGCATCTTGTATTGGAATCCCTGAAAATTAGTGGAATAAAATTTCAACCCATTTTTAATGATATTTTTTGATGAATTGTGTATTTAATTCGAAATTTAATTGAAATCAAACAGTATGCACAGTATGCATTAACATGCATTAACTACCTTTGTGACTCCCTTGATCATATTTTCGATGTGACTGCAAACTGTGCGAACAGCAGCAATTTCCTTCTTATTTCCAAACCATTTCTCAACCTTGACCGTCTCTTTATCAACAACCTGTATGTCAATGGCCATATGACGAAAGGCCCTGCGTAAAACGCCTCGGGGTCCGCGCACAGTCACCCTGCGACTTTTAGCGCTCACCTTCACATCCTCAGGCACCTTGACAAGTTGGTTTATCACGATTTGTCTCATTTTCTGGGGGAAAAGTAGCAGAGAATTATATGAAAAACAAATTGACGCCTTGCCTTAAAATTAAGCCTCACTGTCAGTAAAATACGTAAAAAAAAACTAACCGCTTATTGCTGACAAGCACAATCTAAGTTGTTATAAAGCACTAATGTGAGTGGAAAATGCAAATTGAGCCCTTTATTTTTCCAGAATCCTTAATTAAATGATTCAGACGCAGGTCACCTTCAACTTCTAGTGTACCAAGGCACAGCACAACTCAACTTCCGTTTTAGATGAAAGTGGTACGCTTTCTCTATTTCCCGAGTAAGTTCGGTTTGTCCGTTCATGTCTCAAAGTTATTAGATTTGAAGCAATTAAACTCATTATTTGGATCTAGTAAAAAAAATGATGCAATTTGGATGTATTATTAATTGTTGTTAGATTTTTTGCACAAAGACTTTGACATATCTAAAAGGCTTAACATATCTAGAAAAGGTCTTCGCTACTATCATCCATTCATTTATTAGGCATTTCCCTTTTCCCATCCCTTTCTCCTATTCTTTTTTATAGCCGGTACACCAAAATACAAGTGCACGTTTTACTCAGGAATAATGGAAGTTTCGTTGGGTGTCGGCTTCGGTCGTTTTTGTTGGGTCAAGCAACCCGTCGTTGCTACTACATATCATTTTAACGGTTTTTCTCACAATGCTCCGTTCTCGCTTGTTTGCTATTTGCATTTGGCCGAAATAAAATGCTACGTAATAATATGTATGTGTACTTCAAATGATTTTGTGAGATGAGAAAATAAACCATTTATAATATTTTAAAATCTTGGATTCAAGTTTTATTTATTCAATTTCACTTATAATTATAATTAACGACTTATCGGCGAAGTGTAGCATCATGAACTGGTAATTTCAAATGTGTGTGACAGAACAACTCAACAAGCACCGAATTCATAAATAATCAATTAAAATTTACAGATACTACACAAACGTACGCTGTACAAATTAACGAAACCGGAAATTTAAAAAAAGCGGACAAACTTAATATATCTATACATAAAAGGCGTAATAATATAATATCGTATTTCGTAAAAAAAACGTATTTACAAAAATTGGATAAATAAGCACTTTAAAATTTCTTTAAAATTAAAAGCTGTAAATGAAAACGTTAAAATCAACGTGAAAAATTATTGTAATAAAAAAACTTAACGTTGTGCGTGATGATAATAATGGTATATAGTACATACTGAATGTAAAAAATGTACAAAATTAATTTTATATTACACGTATACAAACATCATAAATTGGCCAACCTATTGAGACATTTTCACATAAAATTCAATTAAATACATATGAGGATCACCGGCTATATTTAAAGTAAACATCAAATGTGGCAAAACATAGTATGTATTCGTTATAATGTATCTCTTAAACTGACTCAATTTTTGTAGAAAACGTTTTAAAAAACCTGCAACTCATTTACACCTAAAAGCTTCTTGAAAGGCTAAGCTAATCTACACGCAATAGTGGAAAACAATTAAGTTATACAATCTACCAAACTGATATCTACGTTTACTCTACAAATAGAGTTCTACTTGACCAGTCGATTGGGTGATCTTAATTTAACAGGACTAGTAACGCCAACGCCATTCGAGGCAGGCTTTGACGAAACGGCACACTTTCCATTTGCAGCTATCGCCCCACTTCCATTCGTTGAGGCAGTAGTGCTATTATTAGTCTTATTATTTGGAGTTCCTCCCGCCGGAGAATTCTTTGCTCCTCCTCCTGTGCTAGGTCTAAATGTAGAAAAAGTTAGCTGCCTATTTAAATAGGGATTAAAAGGCTTATATCCAATCTGAGGACTAGATCCACTAATGCTACTGGCAGTACTACTTGGTGGAGCCACCAAAGCTTCTCTATCAATTCGGTCACTACTTCCTCCATTACTTCCACTGCTACTTAGAGTAGTAGTTTCCGGTGTACTTTCTCTTGACCTCGCTTCACGCTTCTCCTTTTCAATGCTATTGCTTCGAATAACAGGAGTAGCTACTTTTCTTCCCAAACTTCCGTAAATTCCCATTGGCTTTCTTCCCAAAGTACCTTGCTTGTTCTTATTGGCAGCATTATAGTCAGTCACGGGATTACTATTGGCGTCGTTAAGATCTCCTTCCAGATCTTTATTGTTGTAGTATTGAGGTCGAGAGCGACGAATGGTCGCAGCGTAATGACTTCTATCTCCAGGATGACAACCGTCATTTCCAGATAAGTCGACATTACTCGGTGCGTAAATAATTTCCTTTGCTGCATTTCCTTTGGATGGTGCAGGAATTGAGTTGACAGGTTTCATTGGAGTATTAGCTGCCGCCTGACTGAGATTCGAAAAGTAATTGATTTTCGCGACGTAGCTGGGGGAAGACGCCACGGCCGCCTTTGGAACTCCATTAACTGCACATGTAGGCTTTGCAGCTGATGAAGAGTTTATGGGAGTCGCGTGTGCAGGAACTGGTGGAGAGGCATGCGCAGGAACTGGAGGAGCCTTATTTGTAGCAGAAGGGTTTGTGGTAATCACTGGTGGGGATACGGAAGAACGACTGAAGGTGCTTGAGAAAGAGACTCTTGGTGATGACATATTCGATAAAAGGGATGTTGTCGATTGTGGACGACTAGACAAAGTGCTGCTTGATGAAGGTGGTGGGGGTGGGCTGATAACTGTGGGATTCAGTACAACTTTGGGTTTGGCGGTATTAGAAGTACCTCCATCGACTACTGTTGAGTTTACTGGCAGTGTTGGCGCTGCGGTAGTTGTTGCTGGCGAGGGAGAACCTGGAGGTGGACCGGATCCAGGTCCAGTGGGCTTCTTATAAAAGGAAAAAGACTGGTTAGTTAAGGGACTAACGTAGCGCCGGGATGAGTTTGGGGAAAATGAGGATTTTGGTGGAGTTGATTCTCTGCTGTTTGGAGACGACGTTTTACTGGAAGGGCTTGAGGAAAGTTTACTCATTGATGACAAGGTTGATATGGTGGGTTTTGGAGTAGTAATTTCTGGCTTGGTTCTTTCAGCCATTAGTGTTGAGTTGGCAGCAGCTGCTTTCTTTTCCCGTCGTTGCTTCCGGCGATCTACTGAATTGTAAATGGACTCTTTGTTCCTTTGTTGTATTTCCAGAATGATTTCGGAGAGAAGACCTCCATTATTGGATTCTGAGCTGCCGGTTGAGAGTGTCTCAATCTTTTCTTCGCTGCCGCGACGACTAGACTTTTTAGCTGTGGGACTGGAGTCTCCGGAGGATGAGCCACCGTCACCAGACTTCTTTTTCAGGGGAAGTCCGGTGGGTGGAGTGATTTTCTTTACATTGCTGTTGTTCAAGGCAAGTGCCACCATTCCTTCATCTATGGTGTCATAAATGTTTTCCTGCCTTGGTTCTGCTGCGATAGATTTCTTTTTGATTTTGCTGGGTGGGGAGCTTGGTGAGTTGAGCTCTTCCACTTTGGCAATGGGAGCTTTAAAGAGGGAAGTTGAAGGGGGAGTGGTGCTGAGGATCGATGCAGGTTTAGTTGCTGGCGTAGCAGAAGGTGAAGAACTACGACTTCGATTTGCACCAAAGGTAAACTTTCCAATCGAGTTACGAAGACCTTTGGGGCTAGGATCTGCAGGTACGACTGGTGCGGTTACTGCAGCGTTTGGTGGTGGAACGGGAGGTGGCGAAGGAGAAGTGGCATTTTTGAGGGCTTGTTGTGTCAGAAATTTTGATTTTGCCTCACTAAAGCTTGACATATAAGTGGAAGGTGGTGGAGGGGGTGCTTCTGGGGGCTTAGGTGGTGGGACAGAAGGTCTTGCACGGCGAAGAGAATTGTAATTTCCATTGGAGCCGTGAATCGAGTTTCGATTACTGCTGCTGCTCGGTTGGATCATGCTATGAGCTCTTTGAACTTTTGGTATGGGTTTACTTCCTACTGGTGGCGGAGAGTGTGCCCTTACTCGATCAACATTTTTCAAAGCTGGCTTTTTAGTTGGTTCATCAACAGGAACATTAGCATATCTTGGTGATGAGTCCACTTGGTCTCCACCTCCAGCATCAGACTGTAAAATGGGCTTGGAAATTTCCAAATTACCCCGACTACCCTTTTTAGGTAAATTCTTCCCCTTTGCACCAGCTTTGCTGTTGTCTTCAGTGGAACTAGAATTAGAAGCCAATCTGAATGAGCTACGAACAAATGGGATCGCTGCAGCTAATCTCGAGAATGCAGAGGTGCTTCCTCCAAATGGTGACTCCTTTTTGACAGTAGGGCTCTGCGGCTCCCCACTTTTGTTTCCTTTGCCACCTCCGTAGAAACGCTTCATTTCGTCAAGGGCGTCGGCACTACTACTTGGTCTATTCTTATTAGGCTGCTGATGTGTTCCTGGGATAACGGGGGGACTTGGTTGGGTTAACTTTTGAATTTTAGGGGACCCCTTTTCTACTCCAGTGTTTTCATACAAAGGTGTGTCACTATTTGCACTCTCGTCTTCACTTCCTGGTGATACTGGTAACGGACTGGCGATGGGCTGTGCCCAACTCACTCGTGTAACACTTCTATTAATGCCGGCAGCTCCTTGAAGGAAACTAGTTTGTCCATTAGGCAAACGAAAACCGTTAGGACGATCACTATTTCCCACTAGCGTTTCAGTCTGTTTTGGTACACTTGAATAGAATACGTTTGCGTTTGTTTCACTTTGAATTGACCCGTTAGGAAGAGAATTTTGTGAAACTGGCTCGTTATTATTGTTGTTGTGAGAATTGGTCCCAGTGGGAGATGAGGTAGATCCTCCTCCACTTCTTTGTTGATTTACAGGTGAAGATTTGATTGGAGATAAGGAAAATCCTTTATACTGTCCAAAAAAGTCTTCGCCCCCAGTTCCGGGACCATTAGACGATCCGCCAGGTGGAGATGTGGGATTACTGTGATTCTGGCTGGTTGGTGAGGAAATGTCACGAGATCGCAGACCTGTTCCACCGCCAGCGGTACCGTTGGAGGTAGGTTTATTATTGTATCTTGAGGACCTGCATAAAAATAATATTTTATATTATTAGCTTCATGGCATATTGCTTGAGTTTAAATTTAACTGCATGTAGTCTCAAAATACCCACCTGTTAGTGTTGTTAAACGCTTGAAGTGTTATGACACTGAAGCACAATTTCTTGAAGTAGTCTCCAGCGTAGTAGATGTAAAATGTAATGATGGCAATCAATGGAATAAAACCAAGGAATGTAACATACAAAATCTTGAAGAACCTTGAAGTACCTGCAGAATGAACACGATAAAACATGACATGAATATCATAACCCAAAATTTGAAAATACATTTATCATTCTATAAAATTAACAAATCGCTTACCATATGGATCTCTTGCTGGACCACTATCGATAGACCCACCATAACCACTTGCTTCACAATAAGTTCCTCCGTAACCGTCTTCACAATGACAATGTCCCTTACTGTTACACACGCCTTGACCACTGCAATCGTGATCACAAACTGGTACTTTCGAGCCCAATATCGAACCAACTGGAACACACTTTTGATCTACACACATCTAAAAAGACACAACAAACATTTTTAACTGTAGAACAAGAAATAGCTATATATGCTATAAATTAATTGTACTTCGCAACTTTCAATTCCTTTGTTCTCAAACTTATGCAAATCAAACTCATTTACTTCCATTCTTTTTGAGTGCATCAGTGCATGAAAATGTATTGATTTCATTTTCCATTTGTATGTCTACTTTTCATGCAAACGACTTTTCGGTGGAAGTACAATCTGCATGCACAAATAAATTGTTGCATGCATGCTCGCTACATTACATGTCGTACAACATCTACATAAAAATATTTCTGTTTACCTTATCCTCCCCACATTTCGCCCCATCTGGTACCATTCCAGGATTGATGTCACTCAACCCAAAGTCCACAATGACGGACCTGCAAGGATGGATTTTTCCTCCAGCATTCACAAAGAAACTTGCAAGAATGGAAACGGATTCATAACCGAATTCCAATTTCTCGCTGTTCATTTGGCAGTGCAGAATTCCACATTTTACATCCCTGTAAAAAGTCCACCATAACCGTGTTTATCCCAACCACAAAATATAATTTATAGTACTTCAAGCATTAAATTTTATTTCTAAACTCACTCAGATTGACATCTAGCATATTTTTCAGTTGTCAAATTGTAACCACAATGAGCATGTCTGGAACCATTCGCATTCTTCTGATAACACAAATCATTCGAGTTATTCCCTGAAGGTCCCCACAAAAGTCTACACTGGTCCGTATG
>JAQFXM010001801.1:0-29022 GCA_034693345.1 Entomobrya multifasciata
AAAATGCTGCGAATCTGCACATGCACAGCATTATGATTCGTGTTATTACATAAGGACATGCTTTTTTTGTATGTATAAATTATTCAATTTTTTGGGACCTACAAATTTTGTAGGTCTGAATACATCGATCCACTCCCGGAGCAGTGTTTGGGTGTGGTGAAGATTTGACGTCAATACAAAATATTGTCTGGTGGAAAGTTTTTGATTTTGTCTAACTATCTAGAAAACATTTTTGCAGTAGACATATTGGAAGCCAATAACGAAACCACATAACAAGCCATACAGTATTATATAGTAATTTTTAATATTGAACGCACAATTGCAGATACCACATACTATTTTCCAACATTTCTCATAATTCATTGCTCCACATGAAGTTATTGTGTGCATATTCTATTTGTGCTAAAACGAATTCATCTAAACGGACATGCTATATAAGTACTTTGCAAACTTCGTTGATAAAATGAGGAGAAAAAGTTTGGCATATCTACCTGTGAGCTTACAAGGAAAAAATCGCTTTCACCATGCTTTCCCCAAAACTACATAAATACGTAAGATATGTATTGAGAACGCAGCACCCAGCACCAAAAGAACAACACCACATTTTTGAACATCTATAAGAATATATTCTTCTCAATTCTCCATTTTGCACGCTTGACTATGGTTATAATTCCCTTTTCAACACAATACATAATTGCTTTCTTATAGCCTGTGTAAATCATCCTTTTAAAGCGTTTTTATTTGCTAGGAGCTTTACGGGAAGATAGCCTAGAATAATGGCATATATAAGACAATTTTACCTTTTCATGAAGTATTAACTAGCTCATTCATGAATTTAAAAATTCATTTGTTTCTCTGTCGGTTACTTGTCATTGCCAAAAAAAATTGAAGAGAGTTGAAGTAGAATAGACTAATAGAAACTGTGAAGAGGGAAGTGCATATTATACTTTATGTGTGTTCTAACCTCATCATTTTTCTTCTTATATAGTTTTTCTTAAACAGTTCAATTATTCAATTATTTTTTGATTCCAGCATGCATAATTTATAATAATCCCTTGTGTCATTATCACGACGCCGATGCGCCTAAGGGTTCTACGGGGCATAGTTTTACTTCCGCTTATTTCGCTACATTTGTACATTCATTTTTGTGGATTTATCTTATCGTTGTTGCTTCACCTTATTCCATTTTCTTTTGAACATCCGTTTCGTTGTTTCTTCTTTTAAATCTTACAATTCTATTATACCTTTTTTGTTTTCTAGTCGTCATGATGATCTTCCTCTCCTCGTATTCATGGTGGTCCAAGTAGTTTCTCTATATGTATGTATACTACTCCCTTGTGACGGTGTCGGATGTTGGATAGATGGAAAATCTAAGACTTTCGTCAGTAATAGAAATTAATAACAACATAGGTGGCAAGTGGCAAGCACATTCATTACTTCATCTATGACGTTTTCTAAACCATCACTGCAATAAGTTAGGGACTAATAAGTCGATGGTTTGAATTAAAATTTAGATTCAATCATGTTTACTTTATATGGAGTGTTTATAATTGGGTTAGCTTCGGCCAAAATCCATACAACTCTAAGAAAATTGAAAAACAATGAATAAACTGTAGTATCATATTTTAGGAATGCTTTAAAACTGTAGCAACATTTACAACAATGTATGTGTGCTAGTTTCAAAGCCTTTTTCGGCTTCTTTTGTTAATCGTTCGCCTCTAATTTAAAGATTTATACAAATTTAGAGAAAGGTGTGCACACTTCTTCCTTACAACATTACTATGAATATTTATGTCCATATTCAGAAAACCTTGCCAAGATAGTTCTACCATTTTATATGCGTAAGTCTGAATTACAGGCAAACGAGGCGGATGAAAGAGGGAGAGAATGAGACGTGGGGAAAGAAGAAGCTTTTGGGGATAATAGAGAAAGAAAGGGAAGTGAATGTAGTAAAAACACGGTGTAATGGAATATGGTGGAAATATTTATGCATGCTTTCATATCCCCAAGAGAATTTGACTGTCTTCTTGATGTGCACAATATTCTCGAACATAACCGTAGAGTCGGTTAGTAAATCTTTCTTCTAAAAAAATGCCAAATACCATGAAAGTATATGTATGTCATCACGGGGAATAAAAAGTATAACTTGTGGAAGTAATTTTTCTTTTGTGTTAAAAACAATACAAGGTTTTGTAATAGATCTCTTATCAATTGTCGAACAACTGAAGGAACAAAAGAGTTTTATCTGTTTTTTATTATTAACCTATACGCACGACATGTCAAAGAGACATGAACAGGGTACGAGAAATTGGAATCATCATCGTCATAAAGTACGTATTACGTATTATATTTTATTTTGTAGCTCAGTTCTCTTCTTATAGCAACTTCTATTAAATATTATGCTAAATTACAAGCCAAGTACACACAAAACTAAAAAAACGTAGCAAATTTTTGCTTTCACCATTAAACTAACTTGTTTTTATCCTTTTGATGGTATAAAAAACGTAACGTTCTGATGAATGATCAATAAGTATTATATAATGCGTACAATAAGAACTTTTTTCTTTTAAATTTGGTATGGGTGAAAAGGTGCATACTTTTATAACGTGTCTCTCTAACGAATTTACTGTTTACAATATTTTATTATCTTTGTTATAACTTAAAAATTTGTTTTAAAAGTTCTTTGATGAAAAGGTCGAGTAATAAAACACGGAAAAGTACTTTTATCCTTTTACTTTTTTGGTCTATATAGTCCATCAAAGCTCGTTTTTTCCAACAACTGTTTTTCTCTTTTAAAAATTTGCATGCTTCCTGGTTGCGCTCATTCCATTTTCCAGGTTAACATGTAAAACATACGTAAATAGTTGGAGTTACAGTGGCATAATATTATGTTATTTGACATGCTACGCCAGACACACACAGCGCAAAAACTAGAAAAAGGGGAGATGGAGGAAGAGGGAGAAAGAAGGATCTGATGGATGAGTGAGTGAAAGGTAAATACTTGTATTAAATTTACAGTTCTTTTGTGTATTATCGTTTTTGGGGCAAATTTCTCTCCTTGCTGATGTTTTTATACTCTGCACAAATTTTGTTTGACATTGATAAAGTCCATAGATAAAAAGTATTTATATCCTGCTATGCAAAGATGTTTCGTATAAAATGTTAGGACTGTCCAACACGTGGGCGTTGAAAAGGTGTTGAGTTTTTTTGCAGATTATAAGAATCCACTTTGGCAAAATTTCATAAATTCGGTTTCAAGGCAAAAGTCGGGCGATAATATAAATTTAAACATGGATGATCATCTGAATACTTAAAGACAAATTTTGAACTTTACGTCAGGTAAATTTTTTAAAGTAAAATATATCAAAAAAGTAGTGAAGTTTGTAGAGATATTTTGTTTACTCGATTTTGGCAAATTTGGGTATTGCCATAAAACTCTTTCTAAAAAGTTTCATTATAATTTCCTTTTGAAAATGTTAAAAGTTTTTAATGCTAACCTGTTCGTCTTGTATAATCAGTTTTGTGTGAAAAATAACTTTGGTTTCCTTCGATGTCAAAGGAAAAATGAATTAGAATAAATATTAGGTATTCAAATTACAATGTGTACTAATTTTCAATACGAGCACACCGCACCGCCACCACGACCATCACATTTCAAATGTGTTATGCAAAAGTATGTCCAATACAACTTCCAATCCAATGACTAATAGACATGTTTAGAGTATTAAATTTTTCACAGATGAAAGGTTATTTAAGTATGAAACTGATTCCAGAAAACGTTACGGTAGTTTTCCGTATATGTCTGTCCTTTAGTCATATATGATTCAATTCCTGTTTTCTAGATACTTTTCAATCGGGAAAATTTTTACAGTAAACTTTTCATAAGTTTCATAAGTAAACCGTTTACACAGTTAACTTTGGCGTATTTTGTTTATTTATTTTACACAAATGTTTACTCAATTTATTCGCCGAATTGATAAATATACACATACATACATAATCAATTTCTTCTTAACTTTCTTCGTACGTAATGTTTGTAAGTTGAGTTTTTTCGGTTTTGATGGGACTAATATTTAATTTCTTTGATATGTTTCCACTTTTCATCAGACATCACATGCTACCTTATTTATAATTTATTTATTAAAGACGATGAGCGAAGCGTAAAGGAAATTTTTGACACGTTTCAAGCTCACAAAATGTTTAGTTGTGAAAAAGCTGTCACTTTAGTATACATAAATAATATAAGTCTTCAAATGGAAATGGGTTTAAATCACACGCTTCCGATCTTTTAGTTGACTGCTATTCAGACTAGCCAAAAAACGATCGCGAGCTAGTGAAAAATGGAGAAAGTTGAATAAAGAAAGCCACATGTTGAATAAAGAAAATTTGTCAATGAAGTTATTCTTCCTTTTAAAAAGATTTGCAGTCGGCAGTCAGCATTTTTATTGCACGTATTATACGAGTCTTTTTCTTTTCACATTTTTACTGCGTCATTTCATAACAGATTTGTCATTGTCTCCTGCAAAATAGTATGGTTGACGGTTCCAAAATGAATGGAAAAGTAACTTGCAAAATTTCAATGAATTGAACACTTTCACTGTATTTGGGAAATAGAGAAGATATTTGAGTAATAGTTTGTGCAGCGTAGCAAGCAATGCCGTGTCATGTCATATCGGCTGTTGTAAAGACATCAAATCACCCCATTTTGATCGTACTTTCAGAGAGAGCTAAGCTAATAGGGACTAATAAGACATCTCCGCAGAAATTTTGCATTTCATCTTACTGTAATCATTTTACCAGAAACTGATGTACTACCTACGTATATATAGTATATTTACTATTACATATTCAATATTGCACACATCAAAAAGTTCAAAATTGCTAGTTTAGTTCATTTCGTTTTACACATCAAAGATTTGCAAATTTACGCACGCCATAGTATCCATCATGTGTGCATGCAAACAAGTGATGACATGACAAAAGCATTCATCATTAACACCTCAACTGATTATTAATTTTGATCTCGTATAAGTTTCATTGTGGTAAGCTGTGAAACTACGGTAACGACGGGACAAATGAAACATCTAGATACAAGCTACTTAAAACCACGATCTTCGTTAAAAGTATATCCATCCATTTATGTATGTATGTATCCTTATGACAACATTGTATAGTAATCAGCTTCTATTGAAAATTGAAATATAATTTAATGTTTTTTCCAGTCACTTCATTCCTAACAAATTGCTTCTTTCCTTGGAAGCAAAACTTGATCTAGTAAATGTGAATGCATCAATAAACTAGTACTAAATAAAATTCAAAGCGTACAATTTAACACGTTGAATGACCTTTACACATATCCATGGAGAAAGCACTATGACGTCTCTTCCACACTTGACGATCTGACATACCTGAGGCTTGTTCTATACGGCGGGATTTCTGCAAAAATAGGAACTTGTCTCTAGAGAAAGAGAGAAAGTGGCAACATTTCTGCCGTAAGTATTCTGGGTTAACATGTACAAAAAAGTAGATTAAAAGGATACGAGCGAGAAAAAAAGATTGAATCTAGTTTGTCAGAAAAATGATCTATCGTATTTTTGAATTTTCTCCTTTCACACAAAATGCTTTGTCATATACTCAGTGTCGTCAATGTGTGTGTGTGTACTAACGCTATTTAATAGCATAGCCGGAAAGCAAAAAGAGAACGCCAAAACATGTTGAGAAGTCGTATATATTTCCACCAACATCACTAGTTTGCCTTTAGGAAATAAGAGGTAGTCTTGCGGATACACCTATTTTTCTTACGTATAATAATATTGTTTGTTGTGTTCATCCGACAAAACGTTTTTGCACAAAGCATTTTCTCTGTAACCATCATGCATCTCTAACAATAATTCAAAGAGTTTTTGAGTATGTATAGCATACGTACGCCGTCTAAATAGATCTACTTTCTTCGCTGTCATGGCATCTTGTCTTGCGTGTGCGTTTCATTGTTAAGCACATTGTCACTGAACTAAAAATTGATAGTGACAGTGTTGATGATATGATCATTGCGACTGTGACGATGTATGTATGTATACATATATGTATATATGCTGCTGATACTTTGTACATTTACCTCTATATATTAATTTTATAACCAGTGACCATTTACAGTTAAATTCACGTACCAACTGTCATATAAAAATGTAATATAATGTAACTCTTTTATTATCCTTCCCTTTTTTCCTGTTTGCAACAGTCAAAGCTACGTAACTGAACTCTCTACTACCACACCTTGTATAAAAAATTTAGTTGTACTAAAGCCAACAACAACAACATGATATCAACATAAGAGAACTCAACCGAAGAAAGTGGATTCTTTTCTTTCTTTTCTGTTTCCTTTGACAATAATATGAGTACATAGAATTTTCATGGTCTCCCACTCTCAACCATCTATCTCCTTGGTGGTTTAATAGAGGCGTGAAAAAAATATGTGTGCTACTATCTTATGAAAATGTGTATTATATGTATTTTAAGTTTTCTCTTTTACTGGCAGTTGAATCGTTGCGTTACTTTCGTTACAAAGAAGCTACAATAATACAAATCTGACACATACCATCAAGGTTTTTAAACCTTGAGCCACACCGCACCTTTCAAGTTTAATCATATCTTATTATACTTTTGTCTTGTTAAGCGTTTTTTCTAGTTTGTCGTTCATCACAAATTCCCACAGGATTACAATGTCCTTTAATGATTGCAAATTTCTATACCAACAAGAAAAGTTGTTGCACATTCCCAAATTATCCTGAATGTCAAAAACAACATTTATAAATATATATACATTGTATACCGCACATTGGCAATAATGTCCATTTACTACGAGTGTATAATACTTAATAACAATCGTAATAATAATTTTATCCTTATATAATTTACGATATAATCCCAAACTGCAACTTGTGACAATTTTATGTGTGTGCATACCTGCTGATGAGCATTATGATATAACTTTATGCCCAATTATTATATGGTTAGTTGAATTCAGATAGTTTTATTATATTTTATTATACAAGAAAACGTGGGTGTACTTATCTCTAACGGAGCATCTGTGAGACTGTACGGTATATTCAGTAAGTTCAAATAAGTCAGATAACTAGCTTACTGTTTAGATGTTGTCTTACAGCTAGAATGAATATTCTATAACAAGTTCTGATAAACAAAATAAACGTTAGTAATGCCAAGTAGGTACTTGCTCACTCAGATAACTATACTGATAATGATTCTGGTATTAAGGCAAAACTACAATAGACAAGACAGGTGGTCTTTTTGCTTTCACCAAACCTGGTTAAAATAGTAGTTGTTGCAGGATAAGTATAAGTATTAACGAAAATTGAGAACAGTGTGGTGGTGGTAGGAAAAAAGCAAATCCATTCATGGCGTCATGCCATGCCATACTTTCATTTGAACAACATCAAAAATGTACCCTGAGTGTATGAGAGTAATAGAAGCACCTATCAGCCTACCTTGTTAGGAGGATGTAAAAAACCATACCGACAGAATGAGATGAACATGCATCAATCCATGAAAGAGAGAGTTTGTATGTGCATGTGTGTGTGTTTTACGCGAAGCGAATGAGTCAGTTAGCTTGAGAGAACTCCATGTTATTCTACAGCGTTTTCAGAACTATAAAAAGGAGCTCGGGGGTAGTGAAACTCAAGCAGTCACTTTTACTTGCGAGTCTGATTTGGAACATAGCGCAAAAGTTAAGAACTTTCTTCGGCTAGGAAAAAAAGTATCATCGCACAAACAAATTTCTGAACTGTACAAATCTAGAAGTTGATAGAATCATTTTTTATTCATTCGTAACTGTCATTCTCTAAACAGGTATACAGATACCAAACTGCATTATTCTATTAAACTACTAGGGGAAATCAAGAAAACATCCACTTTTCTAAAAAAAATCATTTTTCTCTAATAAACTTTAATAAATTCATAGTTTTTATAAAAAGTATCCCACAGTAAACCTTTACTACTTGTTTCTAGAATTTTTCCAAAGCAATAAACCTAAACAAGGGAATATTTATTCAAACATAAAAATCATATTGGTTTTTAGCAGTCTTGTTTCCAAAGTTGTTGATCTCAATCTCGCCATAAAAAATACTTGTAGGTCAGTACCATCAACAAAAGAGTACAATAAAAGTGATTCTTCTGTATATATTATTAAAAAAGTATTTCTATCTATTAGAAATTAACTAGACTCCCACGCACACAAATTATCTAGACAGAAAGATGAAGGAAAGTATGAGACAGAGTGCATTTCTTCTCACCGTTGCTCTATCCATTGCCTCCCTCGTGTCGCGAGAAGTTGCCGGTTACCCCATGCTCGAGTCTGCTGCAAACAACGGACCATATGCTTCCAATGGTGGTGTTCCGCCTTCACTGCAAGCTAATCCCGATGCAAATAATAAGGACCTTCAGTTTCAACCAATTCCACTTAACGCTTATGACAACAGGTAAGTGTTATAACTACTTTTCATACTAACTTGTAGTTACATATTATTTGCTCAAACCCAGCCCATTTCAACGTTTATTGTTCTTTGCTTATTGCATTTACCTTTGATATTGGTATTTTGCTTTACATAATGCACAACTAATGAAAAAATATTATGCATTTCCTGTTGGATGTTACTTGTGATCCATTACATTTCTGTAAAAAAATATATGGTATGTAAAGCTTTCCTTTCTTTGGTGTTCCTAATATCTTGGTTCACCCTGTTGATTGTAGTCGATATTCCATCGGTTCACCAGAAATAAAGAGCAAAGTTTTTACACACTTTCACCACAGCATTTTCTTTGATATTTACTATCATCTACTTTCTTGTCTCCCATCGTGTGTTAATGTGTGCTTGAGCACGCTTCCTTCTTTAAGCTTCCATATCTCAATTTTTTGCTATTATATAACCTCCTGTTGATCATATAACGAGGTCTCACATTGCCCCATAGTTTATAAGACAGAGAGACTGCCTGCTAAGACCAACGGGATACCCGTGGGCTTGCTTTTTACTATAAGCTTACCAGAAATGTGTACAAGTAATTAAAATGGCACATGTTATAATATCATTTCAGTCTGCGAACCTATGTACAGTATTTACAGCAAATTACTTTGAGAAGTGCATTTAGAGAACTTCAAAAAATGAATGGTTTTGTCAAGTACTAATTAAGAATTAGGATGAAAAGGCTTACGCATTTTCAAATGCCGTTTCCCTTAAAACAAACATGTTTTTACACATTTTACAAAAGAAGCTCATATTTTATTAAATGCAAGGGTTGGTGGGTAAGGTAGGTTTTAAAAATAAGCACCTGCATACCAATGAACTTGATTCACGGTTAGTCACCAAGAGAAAACATCTCAAGGCTGTTAACATATTTTCTCTTTTAAATTTGTTTATATTTCATGTATTTTCACCTTTGTTTCCGTTTTATTTTTGATAACTGCATACTATGTTTCTATATAGTTGTTTTCATTGTGGATTGAGTTAAAAGTTGCCTCCAGATTTTTAATACAATACTACGATTTCATTGTTAGTTGAATTTAGTTGGGTTGGTTTGCTACTACATATTTGTAAGTTATTGAATGGCATGTACATATGTACGTACACACAAATAATTAATGGCAAACTGATGTGCGTCATAAACTGCAGTAGTAAAGAGAAACAATAGGATAATTAAATAGTTTTCATGTTCATACTGAACATCAACATGGTGAAACCACGACTAAGAGTGTTTATTTTTGAATCTGTTATTGAAAATTATATGAGATTTACATAGATTTTGAGGACATATAAAACAGATTTCATTGAATTTCCAAAATATATTCCTCTATAAACTGGCTCGATTTCGTGAGTAATAAACGGCTCAAAAAGCTAAATCAAGCTCTTAAAATTTTCATTGAACACTTTATAAGTGTTATTTCAGGTATGTTTATATTTATCCTTTCCTAATGGACAACCTATTTCAAGCATTTATATTCACTTTATTTTATTGTCCATATTATACTACGAAATCAAAAGGCGTTAATGAATTGACAATAAATTGATAATGGTGCAACAAAATATGCTTTGAACTAAACTCTAGTGGCCTGTTGCACTATGAATAGAAGCACTTAGAAACTCAACAATAATCACTTATATCTTAATGAAAACTCTGATTTCAACAGCTTTCAATTTACGAGGTTTGATAAATACATTTGATATCAACATTGAAATAAAAACTAGAACGTTTTACTTAAAAACAAACATATCATACAAAATGCATGTTTAGAACCAATATTAATTTCATTAAAGTTTTAAACTATCGAATGAAACGGACATAAAAAGAACGCGTTCATTCCAATTTCCCATATTTTCTGGTACGTAATTTGATTCATTTTAAGAAAAGCTCTAATCAAATTGATTCAATTTAGTATGCTTCGCTGAAAATGTCCGTCTATTGGAAGCGGAGAAATTTAAGATAAAGGAGAAAGAAAACAAAAGAATGACGTTAGTAAAATCAAAGCGAAACACTCGTGCAAATCGAGAAGCGAACTATTTCTAAACAAACTAGACAACAATATGCGTCCTTGTATTTTTATTATTGTTTGTACTGGAGATACTACTACTTACACAAACAAGCGCCTTTATATTTTTTGGATGCTGTTGCTACTACTATTACTAGTGTTAGTAGTGTTGCTTTTGGTGAAAAAAGATTTTTTAGATTTTTCCGTATAAGTGGTCTAGTCAGTAGCAGGGATTACAAGTAAAGTCTAACAAGATTAACTTCCGTAAGCCAAGCAGTCAGTACTACACACATTGCATTCTGCTTTAGCTTTGCCACTAAAAAACTAAACCGGCAATATAACTGTCGTAATATTAAAACAATTCTATCTATCATCTATATAACATAAAAACAAGTGCAATAACTTGAGGCTATGGTGTAGGAAGAAGTAGTAGAGGAGGCTCACTTTTTCATCGTTATAGTTTCCATAATGTAACGTTACACGCACTCATCGTTTGACGTTTTTTCAGGTAGTTGGCAGTAACATCATACTTGGTTTTGTAACTTAATATATCTATGCTCCCGGTATTCAATTTTCAAGAGCAAGCTTTACAAAATGCAAACACTCTCTGGTTAAAAAAAGAGAAATATTATGATGCCGAGGATGATGATGAGGATGAAACGTTTAGTTTTTATGTAAAAATGAGAAACTTCCTGTGAGTGACATTTACTTTTAAAATAGCTGCTCTATATAGCACAGCAACATGGCATGAGAGTAAAAGTCAATTCACTGGCTATGGTTGGTAAAGTAGTACATAATATAGCTGTACTAAAACAGACACGTGCGGGTTGAAATATGTATATCAACGGGAGAAGGTATCCTGTCCATTTTCCCCCAGTTCTGCTTACCTTCTATATTAGGGGGAATTTACATGGCACCTTAAAGCAATTTCAGCCACGCTGTGTTCTACTTTATTGTCAAGACTTTTTTTTAAATGATAAGGAATTCTTTTGTCAGTTCACATTTAAAATTTTGTTTTTCAACTTTAAAACTTGTTGATTAGAATTCAAAGTGTTTCTGTCGATGTAGTTCAAATATGGTTGAGCTCAGATTTTAAAGCATATTGCAATGTATGACGTTATAATTAAAATAGGCTGGCACTGTCATAAAACAATATTTGTCTTGTCTCAGGTTGAATACTGGTGCATAAAAGTAAATAAGCACTTAAAGGGATTTGTCTCAATTTCCTTGTTTAAATATTTCATTGCATTCTTTGCTGCTTTCCCTTTTCAAGGAAACTATGATATAATACATTCATTAGTTGGTTTAGTACATTTTTCAGGCTAAATCCTGTGTGCTCACTATTTTTAAGTTTCCCGACAGACACAGGGAAGTACTTTTACAAGTTACTGAACAAGTGAGAGTTCACTTTAAATTTGGAAGATATTACTCAAAATATCAAGATATAAAAAGTACCAAAGTTCATATAACAACTTAGCATTACAAATTTTAAACTAAAAATAAGATTTGGAAGCCATGTCTGGAATTACATTTACGTCGTCAGTTTCAGCTTTCAGTTTGCAAATTTACATTATCATATATTCCTTTACCGGAAAAAAAGATGGAAAGAGTTACCAATGTTTCCAGAATCCAATGAAACTGATCCTTCTGAGTTTCTGGGCTTTAAACATACATGCATACAGTTACAGTACCACAAAATAAACTTTTGTTTTAAGCGTGTCAGGATTCGTAAGACATGAAATTAAATAAAAAATGACTTGTTTGTTTATAATTAATGTATATACAGGCAAAAAATGTACAAAAACTCAGATATTATGTATGTTTAAAGCCACTATACAATCATAATATAATTATACATACGGCTCTAATGCACATACATTGGCGCTGTTTAGGTTTAACAGTTTGATGTTTTCTATTCTCACTCACAAGGTTTTAAAACAGGCTTTAGGGAATTCGAAAGGGGCTTTTGTGGTCAAATATAATCGTAAAAACCAACTGTCACATTTGACTATTTTATTATAACTAGACCACGACATATTTTGCAAAGAGATGTTGTGTTATGTTACCTTGAGGCTAATCACACAGTTTTCCTTGTTTAAATTTTATATTTCTGTTTGCACAAAAGAAGAATATCGGCTAAAACTTTTTCGAGTGTACATTACATATACCTGTTTAGTATTTTATTCTATGTGGTAACTGGATAGAATCAAAAATTGAAATCGTGATACTTTGTCACGAGTACTTTCACTACAAGTAGACATTCCACACCACACATATTTTCGTGCTAGATTTCTTTCGAGGGTTTGAGAAGGGTTACTTCCTTTTAAACTCACTTTACATCATAGAACGATGTTCCAGCCTCGTGAAAAATATTTTAACGATAGAAAGCACAACATGAAATTATTGGTTAGTGTGTTTTTGAGATGTTAACGTTTTGAAAGCCATGATGATACTTGGAAGTGTACTCTACATGAAGTATTAACATTCTAGAATAAAGAAACCAATTTCAAATGACATGTCACACTTGCATTTCAAAACACGACGTCTTAGGCGGAAAAAAGTCTAGCATATTTGTCAAGAGATTGCCATTTTGGTCGTCTATGTGTGAGTAAGGCAATTAAAATACGATACATACATGCATATAACTTCAAGTTCCATCTTTCTCTTTAAATGAAGCGTTAAAAATGAGACAGTACTTTTTAGCATGTTAAAAAGCATAATATGGTAGACAGAATATAATGCACTTTTGTAAATTTACTTTTATTTAAGGGTGAAGTATAGCATTTTATGCCTGACTTGACTTATAGCATATCCAGCTCTTATATTTTCAAGCGGAAGTCTTTTATTAGGTCGAGTCTTTCATACTTCAAAGCCAGAAATCAAACATTTTGGCAAAAATTGTGGTAAAAAATAGAACATTTGTTTTTATGACAGAATCGCGTGTTTTGAGTTGCAATATTGTCTACCAAAACACTGTGGTTTCATACAAGGTGTTTTGGTTGAGGAAACGTTTGTGCAAACAATACCGAATTGATGTCTTGCAATGCATCATTAAATGAAATACAGTGTTTGAGAAAACTCAAGGATGCACTGATACGATTAGAATTGCTTAATTGAAGTTTTATGCAAATTAGATAGATGTCTGCATGTACTCCCTTCTTTTTCTTTACTTATAGTTTGAGAAACAGAGGAAGGAAAGATGGCTTTGTTTAATAACGGCGTCTGAAAATTATGTAAATTCAGCTTGATCAAAAAAGCTTGGTTCATTGAGCTTTTTAGTATGTATTCTATTAAAAATAAGTCTTTGTCGATTGGACTTGAATGGATTTATGATCAGCATGGGGCAATGTGGTCACCGACAATCGGTGTCTTGGTGAAAAAAATCACTAGAATTGAGTAGAATACTGAACCACTCCCAATATATTCAGTTGAGTGTACTTGTGACTCTTGCTTTTATCATGAATTAAATCTTTAACAGAAAGTTACCAACATAAAAATATGGGTTTTGTAGCAAATTTATTAGCAAGTAAATTGTAGTTTTTTTGGTTCACTCGCATACTTACTAATTGAAATTTGTTATTATGTTGTTTTTTCAGAATGCGAATGTACTTACTTAACTGGCTTCAAAATGTGGGCTACCCAGTGGACCGTCTGAAGTAAGTTCAATTTTTCCTACTACATTATTTTATGAAAGTGTATTGCGATAAACAGGCCAACTGTTTTAATCATGTTGAATGAAATGACATGATATGCACTCATCAACTGGGGAAATGTGAAAGTTTGAAAACATTTTTGATAAATTCCAATATGCTTTGTATATAAGGGTTTATTAACTACGCAATACATCATGCATCAAGGAATACTATGGAAAACGCACTTGAATATTGTAACAAACAACTTTCCCGCATTTGTTTCGATTCATGGAGCCCTTATCCTGTGTATTTGTAATGTAAAACATTGTAATTGTCATGTTATTTGTTGGCAGTATTCATTCAAACAGACATAATTTTGATATATTGAGTACAAACACAAACAGATCTATACACGTTTTTAAACTCCACGAAATTTTGTTTTGTATCAAAAGGAAATACGCATTTTTAAAGCTTTTGATGTCGATAGGGTATGGCGGTGAGCCACATTTGACTACTAAAAGATCCCATTTTTCTCCTTGTCCTTCTCTATTTGTGTTTCTATGCATCAAAATCAATTTGATTGCATCAACTGCTCTCCAATAATGTGTCATAACAAACCTTCATATTTGTTGCTTTTTTACCGTTTACTCAACCATTCATTCACTTGGCCTGTGTCTGTTGATGGCGTAGTGGTACAGTTTCACTTTTATCATGAGAAAATGCGGATGTACGAATAATTTTATCCAAACATATTTCTACCCCTCAAATGAATATAGTTCTTTTTTGATAAACCAAGACACTCATACATAAAAACTCAAGATGTCATCTATATAAAAGGAAGAAAGCAGTGAAAGCAAGTCCTTATATTTCACCATTTTCAAGATTCACTTGAGAACGAACTAAAAACGATGATGCACACAACACACTTGTTTTTCACTTTTGATGGCTGTCAATGTATTTTTGCACGCAATTTCGTACTACTTGAGTAAAAAAATACGAAGTTATTTTTTGTTATCCTCACATACTGTTAACTCGCAGAGAGACCAAAATGGAAAATATATAATCATAAATGCATAGTACACAAGGCATAAATACAAAATAGGTGAGCAGTTTGATAGTATGTGCATGACATCATGTTGAGTAAAATAAATAACTTTGACTGTTGCTGTTGCAGTACTTTGTGTAAAGAATTTCATCGTAGAAAACAACAAGCTACGTATTTTATTTTATAAGTTAAGTTGAGATAAAGTAGAATAGCAGCATGATGGCATGACTTTCTCCACTGTGAACTTTTGAAAAAAAACATGGTGAACCGAACAATACAATAGAGAGCCTAAAGTAAATATAATATTGGGCTACCCAACAAAATAATTATCATCAGAATTTTATACAACGACAATGTACTCTCATTATTACATTTTGTTACAGTATTTTTAACCCGCAAAAAAACAGCACTTAAAAAGAATCGTTCAAACTCCTGCCATCATCTCATTGTTCAGGTAGCAGTGAAGTAAAGGACAGGGGATTATGGATGTGTCCAGAGAATGACAGTGCAGTTTTTCAGCAAGGTGTAGACATTTACATTGTCGTCACTCTCATAAGGTATTTCGTTTTTTGGTGCCACCGAGGGCTGCAGTTTGTTCTAATAAAAATGCGTGTGCAAAGCTAAACTGAGAAATATGCTCAGTGAAATTCCCAAGAACATGCCGCTTTGTAGAGTTTAAATATCCCACCTGGGAGAGATAAAGAAAGCCTTTCATTTTCATCGCCTTGGAACAATCTGTCAGTTTGATTCGAGGTGGTGGAGACTGCCTCGTGTGTGGTATGCCAGTTTGAAGGAGAATGTGAACTGTATGTAAGGTTACGTTTTACGTACATGTAAAACTCATAAAAAGGTGATGCTATATTATCAATTATCATAACAATGAAATTGCCAGCTGGACAGTTGATGTTTGTATTTAATATGGTTATGAGGAAAGTATAATGGGAATTAAACCGACCATGGTCCTAAAAAGAAAGTGATGAAAAGATGGAAAAGTTTTTTACTTGCTGGTAATTTTCTTTGTTGAAGAATTCCTGTGCATTTCCAGCGAAATGTCAGAGCTAGAACTTGAAACGCAGAGATATACATACATACATAGAATGGGGTTTCTTGACGTTTTATTGCTATCCAATGTAAAGTCAAGATAGCAGAAAAAGTATTGCGTCTTAGATTTGTGCTTTATACCGTGACACTGGAAAGGAGCACAAGACACAAATTAGTGAGATACAACCACTTTTTCTTAGAACGTTTGCCGTTTTACTTTAAACATGTATGTATGTTTAGTATCTACAATTAAAAAGGCATTTATTTTGAATGGTATGAGAGAAAAAATTACTCTTGCCGAACATGCCATTATGTTTATAATCTTTAACGCATTTGGTTCATTAGTGGGAAATTTTATCCGTTTTACTATAAAACTCCACATTTCAAGTTTTAAAAAAATCATTCATTCATGAAGTTAGTTGCGTAGTTGAAGTACTAGCTTTCGTGGGAGGACATTTGAAACATTAATGAATGTGAAAAGAAATCGTAATGATTTGAGGATACGTCTAAACACACATGTATTACGATTTCACAGAAGCTTAGGTGACGTAGAAAGGTGTAATGTCATTTTAAGTGGCTTGTTGTACCCTTTAAGGAATCCAATTACACAGACCACAGTAAAAGCACTACATATTTGGGAAATGTTCTAAACATGGAGTGTATAAGCGAACAAAAACTTCAAGCTGACTTTTCATAAGTGTCTTATACGATGAAAACAGAAAAGAAAGTTTTGTAGAGTCTGTTCCATTTATTAGTTTGAAATGGTGAAAAGTTTCCTTTTTTATAATTGTGCTCAGAGTGCTCAAAAATCCATTTTATGTATACTACCAATGCATTCAAGTATGAAAGTTATTGCCAGATGAATGATTTTCAATTAGTTTTACATTTCTCATCCGAAACATATGATATACTATTGATGACCGTTCAGCCGATAAATTTAATTGAACTGGTAAATCCTTTTAACAGGCTTAAATATAGTTTGGGCTCCAAAAGTTTTATATTTTTCTCGCTAAATGTTTTATAATCAGTAATATTACAGATTACATTCCAAGTAAAGTATCAAATATAACTCCACTCGAAAAAGTTTTGGTAAAAAAGTGTACGTAAAGCAGAAATTACGAAAGAAAGATATTTTGGGGCAATCTGAAACATATCATTCTAATATTATCATGAGTGCATAAATGAATTGTAGAGCTATAAATAATATTATGTGTGTGCTTGAAAATTTGATTCAAAGCGTGATATGTTGGAAGGTAAGCGTATGAAACAAGCAGTTGCAGGCACGACAATAGGTCAAGTTCACATTTGTCATTTATTGAATTATGCCTGAAAACATGTCGAACTATTTTCTTTTCATCATCAATACTCATCGTTAACAGTTGAATTCATTTGTTTCACTTTCAGGGTAAAAAGGACATGCTTGATCAATGCTGGCCTGTCTCATGCATGTGACTACAAGGACACCCTGGATGCAATTCATGAAGGTCTGTATCTCGGATCAGATCAAACGCCCGGAAGGAAATAAAAGAAAACGCCAGAAAATTTATCCTCGTAACATGGGATTCTTATAGATTTGCCTAGTTCAGCCCCCAAACAACAGCGTTTGTAATTATTATTATTTCTATACATATGTCTAACTAAATATATACATTATTATTATTCCTCACTTTGAGTCACTATTTCTAGCTGCTTGGTTTGTCACTTTAAAAATTTATATTATTACTTCGCCAATAAAATCCTCTATCATCATCAATTTATTCTTTTCATTGAAGAAGCCTCATTTTGTTACATTTTCTTACAATGCCCCACAAGCTATTCACCATTAGTAGAGCCATGAAATAAAAACACTGTTCTTTGTCTTTGTTCACACACCCATGCAAATTTGGGCTACGGCATCTTTTTGTTCTTTATTTAAATATGTGTCATGTAGACATAATTTACGATCACCATCGTCAGTTTTTTTTGGAGAAAAGTAGAGAGACGATTGAAATATGGGTTGATGAAACCACTTTCATTACATCCATTGGTTTTGTTTGTGTAACGAACGTGTGAGTTATACGTAAGATTACCACCCACTGCTACCGATGTATTATTAGCACGACATTACAATTCCTTTTTTTCTTAATACTATGAGCACTACTGATTAAAGAACTTTTTTCATATGATTGCATTACATACTTCTAGAAAAATGTTCTATAGCGATGTTACAAGGAGTAGTGATTTCGTTTTGGCATCTAATATTTTTTTGTTTACTCAAGTCATTCAATTTTCAATTGTTTTAGTAGCACATTTCTTTCTTTTCTTCATTCTTGGACGTAGTTACGGTCCGTCGAGTTCTAGTCTCTTTTGAAAAACTTATTAATTCATCATCATTCATTGTGAAAGTTGTAGAAAAACAAAAGGAGTGAGATAGATAAGCAGAAAAAAAGTATATCTCTTGAGCATGTTATTACATGATCATACATGCATTAAACTTCGAATACAATAAAGTACACATAATAAAACTTAATTATCATATAGAAAATACACACACCACGACAGATTATATATCTTAAATAATTAGAGATGATAGATGAATGCTGAGCATTAAGTATTTTGGTATGCATAATTTAGAATGACGTGAGCAAATGATTAATTAGCAACCTGGTTATAATTCCAGATAATTGTATACAATGTGATGTTGAGTGTTATGTAGGTTTATCATAAAAAATGTGCAAGATATGAACATGCAATCCAAACCATTTGAAATGCTGACATGCCTCTATAAATTATATGAAATTCAAATAGGCGTAACAGTTATAAACTGTAGAGTATGCATTTGTATTCATCAGTAGCCTGCATAAAAAAGTTGTAAGTCAACGTAGCTGCACATTCTTAACTTTCCAGAAAAAAAATATAAATAATAAAGCGTGAACGATTATCGATAAAGATTGAAGATTTCATTTTTAAAAATATGTCATAATCTTTTCTGTCAATTGAATTAGTTTATAGTGTTAATTAAATATAATTAAAACTAGGCAAGTAGTTATGATAGCTTTTTATGTGTCTCACTTTACATCAAACTACTATTACATTGTTTTTCTTGGAACTTTTGAAGTAGATATTTATGGAGTATGAGTATGTGTGAATGACTACGAACTGTCAAATTATAATAGATAATATTAGAGATAGACAGAATTAAATATTTCGTTTTCGTAGTACGTTAATAAGATGTGATTAGTAAAACATTACTTGGAATGAATTTAAAGTTGTACATGAGTTTTATTGTTGCATGTTGGTAAGAATTATAAAACTAAATGTAAATGATATGGTACTACTTTTAACAATGACAACCTTGTCTGTTAGCCGACCTATCTGTCATATGACATGATAATATAATTTTTTATGGAAAAGTGGCAATACGACAGAAGAGTTTACTGTTTGTCAGCTAGTAATCTTTTTAAATTCAAATCTTTCAGCTTTTTCATCTGAGTTTTCTTTCTTTAAAATGAAATATGTTGGCTTTTTATGATGAGCCCCCATAAGTCAACTTTTTCACTTAATTTTACTTAATCACTGCGTGTACCAATATGAAGGGAAATCATTTTGTGCTGAGAGTGTCCCAATAATATTCTTTCAAGCATATAGCGTACTATACATTGTGATATGAAAGAAGTATGATACACTTAATACTTAAAATCTTAGAAGGGATCACATGTGTCGTCTTACCCAAGTAGGTTCATTTATTATTAGAAAAAGGAGAGTTTAGAGATTATGTATAGTTCCAACGAAAAACTTTTTTCCTTTTCAGAATTTCGTGGGAAGAGGAAAAAATAACTTATTTGATATTTTTTGTTTCCTTTCACTCTATCGCTTCGCTATTCATTGCGTCAGACTTTAAAATCCTTTTTTCACGACTACATTTGTAGCATTATTAGAAACATGACAAAATGTCTCCCGTTGTTCATGTTCCGTGATAAACAAAATCATCATCTTCAAAAAAAAATGTGCAGATATAGAGCGGAAGATTTTCTTTGTTTTTTGAACGAGTTATTCACGAAAAGAACATTTAATGATGATAGCAAAGTAGACTACCAAGAAAATGAGAGAGGGTTGAAACGGAGCGTAGAAACTTGTTACTTTTCCTCCATAAAAGATTTTAACAATTGTGTAATATATTATTGTTTACTTTATATGCTATATTTACATATTATTACATAAAAAACCATATTATGGAACAAATCCATCATATTCCTCGTCAATTTGATAAATTCTTCTCACGAAATAAATATCGTGTGTGTGTGTGTGTGTTTCAACCCGTACTGGATTCGGTAGGGGTATTACAATAATTGAAACTAAAGTAAACCAAAGGAAAAGATAAAGAATGAAATCACAAGAGGTAATCTGATGTTTTTACTTGAGTTTTTCCAGGAATACATCTGCTGAAATGTAGCAGCAAGATATAATATGTTAGTTATCTTTTCATTTTTCTTTTTTTCATGGTTCGTTATACTTTGTCTTATGTAGCATAATGTATTCATATATCATGCATATTATGCTCTCCTGTATAAGGTGGTTATGCATTCTTCAAATCAGACGAAAGCGTAAATGTTTTACTTTCTTTCAGGAGAAATAAAAACGGTTTTGTTAAAGAAGGCTTGATGCTGTTAATAACAATATTATTGGCAGACGAATGAATTGTGTAAAAGTGTACGTAGTACATATTAACCTACAGTTATGTACATTATATAATGAATATGCATATTGTTATTCTTAAATAAACATTATAACTGTAATCATGAATGCTGTTATTTGTGTAAATTGTATGTTTACTACATCTTGTTTACTGTACTAGAAATTTTACTTACGAAAAAAAGAGCATAAAATTCTTATAATATTATTGTATTGTATAGTAACGTAAAATTAGAATACAAGTGAATCAGTTCTGTGCTGTATATAGAATTAGGGGAAATTTTAATAGCATTGGCAAGTCAAATATTTAATGTAAAAAAATGTAGCTCTATATATGATTTTAGTTGTGTTATAGTAGCTATTCTAGAAAATTCTTTTGTTGGAACGTGAACCTGGAACCAAAGATGAGAATAAAATAAAGAATCCACTGTTTAGTACATTGTTTGTTTTTCGTGAGCGATGCAAAAATGAAACTGCGTCACTTTCTATACTTTTTTGATTTGTCAATTTTCCATGAGCCGGAACCAGAGTTTCATACTATAATAATATAATATTAAGCCCAAAACCAACAGACCATCCGAAAGTAAATACCTAGTAAGGCTGGGATTATGCACATACCTTACTTGATAAACGGCGTAAATTTACAAGCATCATGAACGGTCGCTCATAACGATTACAACGCACATTATGTATGTCACGCCATTAGTTGATTGCTCGTCACCTGTGATAAATTCATATCCTTTAATTAAATAGTCGCTTTCTTTTAGAAAGTTCATTTACCGGATGACATTTTCTTTTCGGTGTTCAGTAAGTAAATTTAATATAATCGTAGCAAAATGTATGCACAGTGTTGCAAACTAAGGACAGAACGATTTCCCTGAGGATTTAGCTTTGTGCGATGCTAACAAAAGGTCATTATTTTAATATCGATTCTAACTTGGAAATAAATATTTGAACTACCATGAAGCATATGATTGGTGACAATTTTCCATTCCAAAGAGCTTCAATTCTATTTAAAGGTTTTGTTACAGTACATTATTGATAATATAAATGCGTATGAATAAGCGTTTTTGGAATAAAAACAAAATTCAATGTGAGAGACAATCTTCAAATAATTGACAAACAATTACAGTTGTCTGACACCCAAAAATTACAAACAAAAGCAAATCTTTAGACCAATTATGTGTATTAAGTGTCACTGTAAAGCTTTCCAAGACAAGCTACGTAGATGAAACCCACAAAGAAAAGAAATATATTATTACACAAAATCATTAGATGAATTAGTGCTTTGCACGTTAACTCCGTTTTATTTAAATATCAAGACAATTTTTTAGCTATTTTTTGTGTTTTTATATTCCGAAAATATTTACTCATTAAAATTTACATTGATTGCATGTGCCGATGTGTCACAAATATCATGCGTACTGCACACCTAAAATCTATATGGCGCATCAATAACTGTGAATCCCACCCTGTTGCTAGTTTCTATGACGCAAACCTGGAAGCCAGAGCTATCTTGCTCCAAAATTCGTGAAACTGATGAAGATCTCTTATTCCTCTCATCTTCAACTGAAAAGCCCACGCCATATCCATCACACCATATGCATACCAAAGTACCAATGAACCTGAAATCGCAAATATCCCGTATTTCACTCCATTACATGATGCCATGCGAGGGACTTGGCTTTTTGGTTGTCTATTTGCTAACCAACCACGCACACAGGTATTTTGTAGATACTATATTATGCTACGCTGCAATTTTCATCCGTCTCCATATAGACCACAAAGCTTGGAGAAAACTCGCTTCCAATTTCTGGAATACCAAGAATTTCAAATAATAATACAGTCTTGAATAAAATTTGCTTGCTGCTGCCAGGATAGGATACTATATAAAGTCTACATGTATATTGTACATAAGGAGGATCGATATAGCTTTTTAAAACACGCTGCTGCTCCTATATAAAATGTAACACAACCACGTTGGTTTTTAGATGTTGCCTTATAAGTGTAATATGACTTCTGAAAATAATATTGAAGGAAAGCACGCAACGAACGATGATGCCCTAGTTACTTTCTCTTTTGGTTATATTGCAACAGTCCAAGTTTAAGGTTTACTTACACTTCCCTCTTTTTTGCGTTTTGATTGAGGGAAGGGCAGAATTTTTTCCGTAGACGTACATACATACATACATAAAACGATGCTGCTGGCACTGGTGATGTTTGCAACAGCACAACCAAGGGAAAAAATGTTTTCTTTTGACCAGGGAAAAGCATTAGTATATTATCATCTGGAATTCGCAAGTTTCCAAATTTGTGTACATTTTTAGTCACAGTCACACACGTCTCTGCCTAGCACTTTCATTCTTTCTCTCTCGTCCATTCGTTTTTTTCTGATTTTCACTCTAACTGACACAATTTGCAGATTTTTACGGTTTAAAATATCGTTGTAATTTTTTTGCTATCCTAAAGTGAAGTATTGTATGCAGAGATTGTGTAGAAATTTTTGAAGAAAAATAATGGAAGGTAGTAGCGGTTCATTGAGTAGAAACAGTTTTGGAGGAGTTCGCGTGTTATCCCTACTTTCCCTTGCCACGCTCCTTTGTGGGGTTTTCTTTACAGAGATTGCCGAGGGAAAAGTTCTTTGCTATGTTTGCTCATGGCAGAGCCCAGCTCACGGAGGCAGGAATATGACAGATACTTGTTCTCATTTCAACTTTGATGAAGCTTACACTACAGCCATTGAGTGTGATGAGGGTTGTGAGGCTGTCAGTATAAGAAAATCAAAAAATGAAGGTAAGTTTTTACACATATTAAATTACTTGTCATATGCAAAAACTAAATTTTCTAGGAAAATATTAAGATGTCAGATGATTTTTCATTGTGTGTACGTACATAGAAAGTAAAGTGGCATGCAAATTTATGGAAAGGTTATTTCAATTTTCTATAACAATCTTGCGTATAATAAATTAATTGCAAATAAAAAAAACTTCACACGAAAACTAACGTGAAGTATATAATTGAGTAATTTAACATGTAATGCCTGCTTGTCTGATTACAAAGCCTTTTTTAACATGCGAATTGTACTCACGTGCAAAGAAACAACGCGTGAAATAAAATTACAGATTTTCTACCTACCTATTAATGTTAAGCTTGTCTTCAGGCATGTTCGTAGAACTATACGCGTGGAAAATTGGTGTTTAAGAATTAAACCCATTCCAGGATTTTAAAAAACATATAGACTGACTGGGTTACTGGCAAAAACTTTTAGATAAAAATTTCAAACTTTTTGACACTTTGCGTTTAGTTTAAAACGTAAACTCAAATCTTTAGCATTATCTTCTTTTCTTCAATGATTTTTCACATCAATATTGCATTTATCTGAAATCTGAAAACCAAAGAGTTAGATACTTTCGTATATTTCTGGATGTCCAACAAAATTCATACTACACATTTTTTAGATCAAATTCATATTACAAGTTATGCAAGATAGAAAACTTGAAATAAGATTAATTTTACTGGAAGCAAAAACTTCATATTTTACCATATCTTACCATTTTACTAAAAATTCGTTTATGATTCTGTAGAAATTATCAACTTTTACAAAAATTGCAAGTCCCACTCATCTTCCAAGGATGGATGTACCACAACTGATGATAACATGCACCACAAGACCACTTGCGAATGTTCATCTGACCTTTGCAATGGAGTTGACAATTTGCATTATGTCCCAATAAAACAAGGTTGCTTTCTATTTTCATTGTTAAGTTTACTTTTACGGTGAAACTCTTGTTTTACTGGGAACATAAATCCAGTACGCTACCATCTTTAACGCTTTATTTGTCACAACTTGTTTTTTTAAACCAATGTGTAATAATTTCAATTATATAAAAATACATATATGCGTCCATACTGCGTTGCCATTAAATTTCCGCAGAATCTCCGATTTTTCATGAAAGGAGCTAACGCTTATTGCTTTTAGACGGACAGTCCTTGTGATAAGAACATGTCAAAAAGAACGTGCTATAGAACAATTGTAAAAGTTCTCCCGAGAAAGTTAGCACTCGCTTCTATTGCCTGAAGTGATGTGAAATATTATGATATGAAATATTGGAAGCCACATGGAAATATGCATGCATGTAAGATCTGTTTGCCTTAAGGAAATCATAGTTCAAGCCTATTTTAAAATACTAATAATATGTAACATGTCCACCAACGTAAACAAAATTAATGGCATATTTACTACTTATGATAACAATTATTAATCCGCTGAACATTAAAGACACTGTGGCTTCTTTAAAAGTTAGCTTGAAAATATTGTAGTTTAAAAAAGAAAGAAAAAAACGCAATATGCTATCCCATGTGCAAAAAAATGCTCATAATATTGTTTTATACATCTCGTTTTCACAAAAATAAATAAAAAGCCTTGTTCAAATTTTAGCAGTAAATACTGTATGTAAAAATAGAATTGTAGAAGAGGATGGGCGAAGTTCATTGCTGAAATCTTCATCAGATGTAAACATGTCATTATGTACAATAAATACTCTGTTAACTTTCACCTGCCAAAATTCGTCCTTCAACTTTTTCGTCGAACTTAAATGGTTGCAAAAGCGTGAAATACAATGTGAAGTAGTAATAGAAATACATAATATGTTGAAGACAAACGATTATATGTTAAGTACAAGTATATGAATTACTTCATAGTTTTGCAAAGTATTTTCCAGCAATATAAATGTTACGTTAGAATATGTACGTGAAATCTTGTATGCCTACCTACTTGTAGATAAAATTATACGCTTGTTTGACTTTCTTTGTATTTAACAAATATAATTGATGTAAAGCTGGAATCAAATGTCACTGGCAAGCAAACATTTTTATGTAAAAGTTACTTGGTGGTACAAAGTTTGTAAATCAAATTTGACATAATTTCTCCATGCATGTTTGATTGCACGTCTAATGGTTGCCGGTACAATATCTTGTTTTTGAGACGCTTTCACGAAAAATATGATGATTGCGTTCGGGAAGTACAATGGATTATTTCAAATTTCAAATGTTATCTTATGTCGAATCAACAATGAGGATATAAAGGATATTCTGAATTTTCAGCTGTAATTTGATAGAGTTAAAACAAATATAAAATGTTTAAAATGATATATGCACACTACATATTATAATTGTGATCTTGTAATTTCACATCGCCATCGATATACTTTCAAAATACATATTAAAGCGTTGCTGCATTGTCGATAATAATAGAAGTATTATATTGTTGTCTGTGAGAGAATCTCGTACAATTACTACTTGCGAAAACGTCGATATTTTAGTTTCTATGAATATATGTATGTGACGAGTATAATCGTTGTATAATGTAGTTACGGAATCAATTTCATGGAAATATCCAAGAATATAAAATTTAATAAAATACGCAAAATGTTTTATCTATTATGAATCGCTTGGCGAAAAAGTATATAGTTATTGCTGCTTCATTAGAGGCGCGCAGAATTGCTAGTGCACAATTAATTGTAACTCTTCCAGCTAAAACTGGAAAAATAAAAATGGAAAATAAAATGGACGTGAAATGAAAACTAGTTTCGCTATTGTTATGTTATTTTAACGCAATTTACTACTTTCTGAGTACAAATATAATACAAAAGTCATCTAAAGGGTGCCATAAATACGCTGAGCTCTACGATCATCAATCCACCGTTGCAGTAGTGTTGGTCCATCTGGATTTGGCTCAAAGTAATGTTCAGGAGGGGGTCCTTCTTCCAGTCTCACAAAATAGTGACAATGAAAATATTCCACTAGACCTACACGCTTTCTAGCATGACGACGAATACCTTTGACTACAACTCCTTTGCCACAGAAAGATTCAGCTGAAAATGAACACGAAAAATATGCTTATTTTAAGAAGATGGAAAAATATTCCATGGAAAAGAGAGTTTATGGAATTCAATTGTTTTCACTTACCAACCCACAAATTACTTCTAAATTCTACGTTTTGTTCTTGAACCGCCAACTCCTGCGCTTCCAGTATTGTCTGTTTGACGTAATGAGCGCCCTTCTTGTTTACATAATCCAATTGTCGAACAGCTTCATCAACACTCATTCCACGGACAAGGCAAGTTACGTACCACATCTTCCAAGGAGGGTACTTGATGTTTTGTTTCATATGGCATATATACTGCAATAAAAAAAACGGTCACACATGAAATTATATGCTTGACATTTAAAGGTAATGCTTATTTGAATTCTAAAATGGGAATAAAAATATACCGAAGGACGACGTTTCTCCTCTAATGCCTGGGGTGGGAACACCTTTTTGTTATGCCGGGGCCATGCGGAAGGTCCCATTCTCTTTTCAAAAGGCATTGCCGCAGGACTAGAAAGAGATAAGTATCTACAAGGAGTAGCACTCACACTGTTAAAAACATTGTTATCAGAAGAACCCGGACCGACCGTGATTAATGCCAGCCGACCTTGTGACATTAACTGTTCACATCCCCTGATGCGCCGAAGTAACATCGACGTTAACATTTTTATTCCTCAGAGTATAGCCAATAGCAAGAATGAAATAGCATTTAATTTTATTTTTAAACTGAAGAATGATTAGAAGAATTTCCAGTTACACATGGTAACTGGGAACGTGAACAGAACACTATTTTGTTTTGATGAATTTTGTGAACATTTGGAAAATATTTTCCCAACACATTCGCGCCGTGTCCTACGGTGCCCACATAGACTATGCTATTCACTTCTCGCTAGAATGAAAGATACGGAAACGGAACGGTAGTGGTGATTCTGGTCATCAATCACGGAGAATGGAGAACGGAGACTACAAAAAAGATGAAAAACGATATTTTGTGTCTTGTGTTGTGTGTACTGTGTACAGTTTAATTAAAGTTTTCATTGGATGTTAGCATATAATATTTGATTCAGCATAAGAAATTATAAGTTATAATACCTCTGAGATGATACTACTCACATCATCAGTATTTTTAAACTTCGTTTTAATTATTGAAGTTTTACGCTGGAAATATAACAAAATGATTTTTACATACTAACGGTTGAAATATAAAAACCGATGTATTTAAATCTAGACACAAAAGATTTGTGAATTTTGTAAAAACTTTTGTTTATTTTAACTTACTGTGTAATTATTAATTCGAATCAGACTGGAAAGACATGTACAGATAGAAGTTGTAAATTACCAACGGATTAAATACCATTACGAAGGATCATTTGCTTCCAATAGCTATGCAGCTTTACCATGCATGTAACTTGAATAGATAATTAAATAGAGCAATAAAATACTTACATTTACATATTGTGTATAGTGCATCACTTT
Source organism: Entomobrya multifasciata (assembly GCA_034693345.1). Taxonomy (NCBI): domain Eukaryota; kingdom Metazoa; phylum Arthropoda; class Collembola; order Entomobryomorpha; family Entomobryidae; genus Entomobrya; species Entomobrya multifasciata. Next base: position 28,269 of record JAQFXM010001801.1, read on the forward strand.
CTTTAATAGCTATAAGTATGAAGGCATCAAGGCAAGGCATGCAAATAGATTTTCTAAAATTACTTAAGTAGTGATTGAGTGTCTGTACGTCTCTAGTGTCTCTAAGCACTAAATGCGTCTTTTATGTTTCATGAAAATTACTTTCTTTCTCTTCTGCTGATTCCAAATTTCCGCCTGCTTAATTGAATTAGAAACATGCCCTGGTGAAAGAACGCCATATATTGCACTGGACCACTGTCCAGTGTTGGCATGCATATATTCATGCCAACTTGCCACCAATGAGTTTCCAGTTGTATGAGTCGCTTGCGTTTGCTTCTTTAAGTACTGCATTGCTAATCAAAACCACCAAGCATTACCAGAGCTATAAAATCAGAACTACGCAAAAATATTGAATATTGCATTGGTAAAAAAAGAAAATGTTGCCTTCTTACAACACAACTATAGTCAATCGGTACTAAACTGTCCTCGGTACTAAAAGATTTACATTTTGATTCAGATCATCATATAAAATGCAAGGTTAAACTTTTTATGATTTTTTTTAAATGGTTGCACTACAGCTGGAAGATGTGTTTTGTATCTTAATCTGGCGTCAAGTTACAAATGGATTTTATGGGCATGCACTTCAAACTTAAACCTACTTTCTTTAAACGCAAATGTGTGCGTGACTGGGTCTTTCTGTTATCTGCGAAGTATTACCATGCTCAAGCACCACAGCCACCCGTTATCATCTTAAAACTTTCGCAATAAATAGGCA
>JAQFXM010001802.1:0-29013 GCA_034693345.1 Entomobrya multifasciata
AAATATGTTTTGAACTGAACACTGACTGAAATGAATCTAAAACTGGATAAGTTTAAAAAAGCGGAACCTGTCTTGTCTGTGGCCTGAGGAGAATGAAAGGAGAAAAATGGAAAATAGTGAATAAAGTCAACAATCACAATCGAATCAGCATTCCAGTCCAGTCGAGAGAGCGAGAGTGCATCGTCATCATTATCATCAGCATCCCCGCGTGCACACCGCAATGCAACCCTTTAGTTCTTGGTTTTCATGATAATTAGTTTCCATTTTCATCTTAATGACGATCATCATCATCACCTGTTTTGGTGAGATTTGCTTTTGCATGCACTCATCATTAGAGCTCATTTGCTTACAGAAAAGTCTACCTTGACATCAAGTCTGCCAGGGAGATGATATGGTTTGACATGATGATCACTTCTCTACTTGACTGGAAATCTCATCATCGTCATCTTCCTGCTCTCACTCACTCAGCTCTCCTTCGCCTTCCTCATTTAATTAAAATCTTTAGCAGCATTGCAAAGTGGGAAATGAATAAATCATCAAGTTTGATATCAGATACGTTTCCTGCATATTCATTTGCTTTTTTTGGGAGAAGTTTTTTATCATTTGTGATGATCATGCTGATCATCATCATCATCTCTGCACGTAGCAGCATATCAGCAGTGAAAATCACATCATCATCATAATTAGCTCCCAATTGGAATTTCAGATTGAATTCATAAATTGTTCATTTCATGGCTATACCGCGCACTGTGATATGATTGGCAATAGGCATAAAAAGTGCAAAAACAGGTCTTCTTCTCCCTCTGGAATTGGAATTATTACCTTTCTTGATGTGATCCCGCATCAAAATTCGCTCGTGTCTTGTCTTCAAGACAACTAAAAGCAATTTGAACCGAAATTTCCAACCATATGGACACCCATCCAGCACACAGGCACAGCCCTTTTAGTTTTATCCTTTCTGCTTCCTGAATATTTCATTAAGCCATATTATTATCGTTGACACATTCTACTTGAAAACGTTATTGGTCTAGTATATATGGTATACTCAGAGAGAGAGGGAATCATAAGCCTTTGAAAATCCTTTTCCTTGTTCATAGATCTCTCTAGTGCGGTGATGGTGGTGCATTTCTCTCCCTAAAAGCTTCATCTCCCCCGCACACACCAACAATTATCTCGCGACTTTCCTCTCTCTCTCTCTCTCCCACCCATTTATAATAATGGCACATTCCCCGCCAGCACAATCAAAATAATAGAGAAAAAAACTTTTTTCTCGGGTGTAGTTTTAAGCGAGGAATAATAATCATGATCATCACAAAGCTCATCGCCTGGAACTCTGTTTTTACTCGTCTGTCTTCTCTCTGCTTATTGTCCCTCGGGAAAAGTAAGGAGGACAAAGTGGATTACTAGATTTTGTGCGTTTCTCTTTCTCTTCCGTGTCGTGTTAGGCCATGCTCTACTCCTCTCCTCCTCCTTCTAAAAACCGTACATATTTAAACAGGCTACAAAACAGGAGAAAGAAGAGAGAGTGCATTTGAAATGGATGATTTTATGTCTCCTCTTCTTCTCTCCATTGTTTTTCCTTCTCTGCATTGCAGCAGTAGAAAACGTACGTGCCAGCATCCAAACTCCCACCGCCTCCATACCAAATGATCCAGCGCTTCTTTTTTTCCTCTCCTGCCTGCCTGCCTCCTCCTGAAAAATAGTATAGGATGTAAACGAACTCTTCTTCAATTCAACTTGAACTGAATTGGTGTGTGTGGTGTGGTGTTTGTGGCAATAGTGTTGTTGTTGATGGTGAGCGTAACATAATCCTTCCCAATGTCGAGTTGAGACTGAGAGTACAAGTTTTTCGAGTACTTTTGCATCTGTTCCTCTCTAAAAACTTTTTTTCGCCTCAGTTTCGTTTTAACTTGAAAAAAACTCCCATCTTCCATATTCAACTGCTCAACCTTTCCAAAAGTGAAAAATAATCCGACCAAAATGTATTACCGAAGTACATGACAAGCATTGCATATTATTATCCGATTTTACAGCCGCTTATTTGTATGATGCTAATGCGTTTTACATGACGATGTGATGAGATGATGATGACGATGATTTTTTTATTTGCCTGGGAGCACCCTTTTCTTCTCAAAAATCTCCAAAGAAAAAAAAGTATACCAATAAACATGATAGGCTGACACGTGTTTTTCGATGGTTGCGTCATAAAAAAAGCAAAAGATTAAAGGGGATTGACGATTTAAAAAATAAAAATAGCAAAGTATTATAACTGCCTGCTTTGATTTTTGTCACATAGTCAGTCATTCTTCTTGTTTGTGTTGATGTGAGAACATTTCAATGCACACACAAAAATGCTAACATTAAATGATTGAAGATTGAAACGAAATGGAACCAGTATTTACAAATTCTTCTTTTTGAACAGTTCAGTTCAGAGTATCATCGTCACCGCGTCGTCAACAGTGCGTATTTACTTGTTTTTGTGTGTGTGGTTTTTTCTGTTGCTCTTTGTATTGGCTTTTTCCTTTGTACAAAATTTAGGGTGACAGAAAATAAAAACATGTAATCATGCTTGTGATGATGATGGTATTGCAACAGAGGTAGGCCAGGCTTGGCCAAGCCAGAGAGAATGAGAATTTCATTATAAGTTTGCTTGAGGATTGGGCTCTCTCTGTCGAGTTTCGAAGTTCAGTTGTTCCGCTCAAGAGAAAAAACAAACAAAGGCGTGAATGAGCTCATTGATTCACCAACCTAGTCATTTGGGAATGAGAGAGAGAGATGCGAGATCTATGTATGTCGTGTGTGTGATTTGTATGTTTTTTTTCGTATGTGTACTTTTGTGTGTGTGTTTGGAGGAATCGGAATTTGTTGGTTTTTTGTTGAATGTTGAATGAGCTTGGCTTTGGCTTTGAGTTGCCTGAAGCATGATGGATGTACACACACACACACACTTTTAGTTTCAGTTTTTGTAAGCAAGCTAGATAACATACATACACATAATTTTCCCTTGTCGGAAATAATAACGAATCGAATAAATGAAACGGCGAGAATGGATGATGATGAAATGAATGGCTGGATGGATACTGGATATAGCTGGCGGATTTGTTTGGGAAGAAAATTGGAAAAATTTCTAGCCATGAAAAAGTTGCAACAAGCTATGTAGTCGTTAGTTTTGCTAAAAAAAAGTATACTGATCTAACCGAGTAGCCAAAGTCAGACATATGCATATAGTATTCTTGTTAATGAGGTGGGAGGCCGACTTGGCAAAAAAGAGATGGGATTACGGGAAATTGAATTGATTCTGTGTAAAAATGCAGGGAATAATGGGAAAATGGGATGGCTTTGAGGTAGGAACATGCTCAGTTGAATTGAAGCACACACAAGTTTACAATGTGTCAACTTGTAAAAAATTGGCTTCGTTCATTGTATTCATTAAAGTTGAATGGAAGAATGAAGATGAACAAATTTACACAATGTAGGCAAGAGTGTAGTTTTCCGTTTTAGAAATCAAGACAGGCTGGCAGGCAGGAAAGGCAGACGGAAAGAAGAATGAAAAGGGATAATAATAAGTAAGTAGAAAGAAAGAAGAAGAAGAATGAGATGGATGGTTTTGTAGTAACTTGTTACAAGAAAATTGTAGAAGCAACAGCAGTTGTTAAAGCTTCTTGTGTGTAAGCTTTTAAAAAGATTTGCTTTTGTGTACAGCCACAAAAACCAGTAGGACTTTATTGCACTGAAAATGAAATGTGTGGAGGGCTGGGGCTGCTGGAAGGACGTCGGGGCTAGGAACTCGGCTCGGTCTAGTGTAAAAAGCTTATAGTCTTTCTTCATGGTTTTGTCCTTTCAGTTCAGAGACCCACAGAAAGAAACAGGCAACATGATTATTATTACGTAGTAGAAAAAAAGAAATATGAAGTGGTGTGTGTGGAGCCGGGGTGATGGCGATGGTGGTGGAGGTGGAATTATGCAGATGTGGTCCAGAAGGCACAAGGCATCTTCTTTCTCCTTCTGTTTATATGTCTCTTACCCAGAGGCTCCCTTTTCTATTTACTATAAAATTTCTTTACAATTTAACCACTTTTTAGCTACCACTACACCCAAATAGCCAAAACCACCCACACAGACGTGGCAGATGGTTTAATGATGATGATGGCAGAAACACGGGCTATTTTTTGTTGTTTTTGCTAAAGCCGACATTATGGCTCAAGAGAAGTAGACCTAATAGAAAGGGTACCATTTTCAAAATGATATGATGGGTATTTCAGACGGAACAAGAGAAATGACGTTGTTGGTGGAAGTGGACGTGTGCTGGCTTGGTTTATGCATAAAAAAGAGTTTCTTTCTTGTCGTGTGCGCAAAAGGGAAATATATAGCTTTGGAGTCTGTGTCTTCTCGATTCCATTTTTAACTTGACGATGAATACGTTCATTGATACAAGGCAGGAAATGAGATTGACAGACGCAGGAAATGAATTGAGAAGGGAAGGGATGAAAAATTATGTAATGAAATGAGTGAAAATGAGCCTTCCTTCTAAAAGGCGGCGTGAATATTTTATTTACATACATGTGTAAGAAAATGCATTGATTTACCACTTGAGAAAAAAGGGGGACTTGAACGAACCGACTCGACTGCTGGTATGGTGCCGAGATTTACGCGTGCGTGGCCTGCCTGGGTCTGGTGTGACCTTAATGGGTTTTCCCGTTTGCTCACGCAATTGTAGAAACGCATCCAATTTAATCCCCACGTAATAAACGATAATGAAACTGATTTAATAATCATTATTTTCATTAGATGAGAATATTACACTAACAAGCTACTGTCCAGCATATAAGTTCGGTAACAGCCAACATTATCATCATTGGAGACAATCATGACAATCAGGATATCGTGTGTGCATGTCCAGTGACCGTATCCTGTTTTTGTCTTCATTTTCAAATCCTAATCTCCTATTATTACATATTATTATAGAAGATGGTTAGAGAGAGAAAATAATGGCAATGTGATTATTTCTGTGTAATTCTGTTGCGGTAATTGGATAATGTGTTATTTATTTCGTACAACAAGCCAAGCCACTCAAACTCAAACTACTAGAGTGTCATTATGTCCATGAAAGGATTTTGGAAGTTTTTGGAGGAGTAGCTTAGGTTGATTTGGTGGTGGTTGTGTTGAACGATATTCGTTGTAGGTCTCCTGTTAACATACATACTATACATCATGTCAGGCCATGAGTACAAGTATCAGTATCACATATATGAAAGTCAACCGGATGTCGGATGTGTATTCAGTAAGCAAGATAGACATACAAGGTTATATGTCTACCATGTGTATACCTTAGGGACATGGGTATTTTCTGTCGTCAATCAGTGCTCAGCACACATACATGATCAAAGTAGCACAAAACAAGCAAATATAACAACAAAGTATAAAATATTTTATATTTGTTATATTTTCCTTTTTCTACAGGCAACTACTTCCTCTGAATGTGCAGGAATGTGGAAGTAGTAAAAAAGCTGCAGGCACATTTATTTATGTTTTTAAAAAACGAGTACAATTTTTATTTATACTTTTCAAAAGTATAACATCCTCTCATCCTCTAGCTAGCAATCCTCTTTGAAGTCAACCAAGCAAATGGTAATAAGCTGTCATTTCGTCATCATCTCAAACACAATTATTCACAGTTTATATTTCAAAGTGCTACTTTTACACGTAAACTACAAAATACTTTTCAAAAGCAACTACTACAGTTTCTCTCTACATTCTATAATGACTATTTGTCGTAATGCGTAATTTTCCTTGAAGTTTTGATGATGACGAGAAATTGCTGTTAAAACAATTTGTATTCTGGTTCTCTTCACATTTTTTTTTCTCACTGAGAAAAAAATGTCAGCCAGTTCTTCCTTTCAACTAGTTGGATGGAAAATATGTCGAGAGTTGATTCTCTGACAACTTAGCAAAGAGCTCTTTTTCCCTCTCTGAAGTTTCTCAAGTCGTGCGATTGTCATTGTTTGTTTGTTTCGCAAATAATCAGCTACTTTTTTTGACGAAACTAGCAAAAGCAAACAAACAAGGAAGCGGAAACACAAGGTTACGCATGGCTGGACAAATGTAGCTTTGTTGTTAGTGAGTAGAATGAAAAAGTGCCTTGTGTGCGCGGTGCACTAACATGCATAGCATGTTCACATAAAAATAAATGTTGAAAAAAACTCTTTCCATTTCACAAGTTTTTTTTGTCCAGTAAAAAGAAAAAAAAAGAACTAAAAAGCATTGTTTACTTTTTTATGTTTTTCTTCTTAGGACATCCGCTCAATATCATTTTTTTGTTTCTTTTTTCTTCAAAAGCATAAAAGACACATCAAACAATAACTTTTCATCATTATTATACCTGAAGGAAAATCCTGCAAAATTATAATTCAAAGCAAAAGCAGCATTAAACATGCTACAATGACCATATCCTCATAATCAACATCTCTCTCTCTTCATATTATACTCCCACTCATTCTCTCTCTCTCTCACTTGTTCATATTTAATTGCAAAATGAAAGGAAAATTTTCCCCCTCCTGCAAAGCAAAGTAGCAATAAAAAGTTGCCATTTTCCCCATAAAATTCCATTTTCTCCTTTTTCTCAGAAAATCAGAAAAGAAAGGTGAGCAATGTTCTGTAGAGTCTCTCTTTCCACTTGGTGGGTAGTATATAGCAATTTAAAGTAACTGCCAATAATTTACTACTACAGCTATATTTACTGCTTTTTTGGCCGTTTGGCCCCGTGTTCATGTCTCTGCTACTTTGTGAGTCAGACAGAGAGAGAAAAACATATTTCCCCATATTCCCAACCACCCCCGACATAACATACCATACCACACACAGCAGTACAAAATGGCTAATTAATGAATTTCATTATCAGATTCATTTTCTATTGCTTCCATTCATTTCATTCTACAATAAATAGCCTTATACAATCCCACACGATTCTTTGTATCATGCATGCATACTATATATTGTACAACCACCTTACACCAAATAAAACTCAATCCTTTTTTTATCTCTCATAGCCAGGCAGGCACGGCACACTAGACTAAACTATAGTTTTTCTCATGCTCTTTGGACCAGTGATAATTCTCCAGGAAAAACACGTTCTCACCGAGTGAGTAGCATACATATAGGCAATTTCTCTTTTGTTATGTTTTTCGCTGATTCATGAAAATCCTTATTTTGCACATTTTACACGTTATTGCTCCTCCTCGTTGCTCGCATTTCACAAAATCATTATTTTTCTTTTCCACTAACAACCAGCAAAGCAAGCATACATATATCTAACAAAATAATATATTGTCTTGTACCATTTTGTGCGAAACTTTTTGTATTGTGTTGCTTTCTCTCTCTCTCTGTGTTTTGTTATGTTGTGCCATGCCATGCCACCATGATTCCTCCATCCAGCCTTTTTCTCCATTTCCACTTGAGTTATTACATTTGTAATACAAACAGTTGAATGGATGTAAGAAGCATACACACACAGTTAGTTGTACAATAGAGAGACCATCCCTTTTCCTCTTAACAATTTTTCGCGGATAATATTTATTTCTCCTGGAAATGTACACACATTATGCAGAGTAATGACTATCCATACACTACCTTCTATTTCTTCTTCACACTCCACTCAAACAAGCAGTATATTTCTTGATCATCGTCATCAAGATGATGATGGTGGTGTTGTATGGCTGTGTAGAAAGAAGCGCTTATAGCGCCGCCGTCATGCAGCGAGTTTTGGATCTTGTGGTGAAGCCCAAGACGAAGGAGCTCTTTAAAAAAAGAAACCAGTCATTTTTTCATTTTTCTTTCATTCTGTGAAAATGTGTGGGGTCCTTTTGTTAAAATGTGCTAGGGTTCAGTTCGTTCAAACGGGTACGGCACGGTGATGGTGGCGGTGGGTGAGAATTTCTGAGAGAGCGACACTTAATACAAACCATTTCATATGATTTCTCCTTTTTTCTGGAGGAGTTGGGAGTGTGGAGGAATGGTGGGGAACAACAACCTCATTTCCACAATGTAAAATGACTACTTTATTGCCTCTTAGACTGGAAGACTACAACAAAAGACTATATGATGATGGCATTGGGTATGGTGGTGGTTAAAACTCCTAAAAATGCTTTTCTTCTACTTGAATCGTTCCTCGCCATTTTACTAAGGATATTTGGATATTATGCTTTGCCAGCACAAAAAAAATATGCTGTGGAATGAGAAGGAAAAACCCATGCGTTTATACATATATATGAAAATTTTATATGATGTGTATGGTTTTGGCACTATAATGCAAGACAATAAGTCTCTCTCTCTTCTCGACTCATCGCATTTTCTCTTTTGCAAAGTCAAGTCACAAGGATGAAAATAAGAAGACAAGGGGAAAAGTGAAGGAGTGAGACCGTAAAAGCGCTATAAGCCCTTCTTTTCTTTTCAACTTTTTTCTCTCTACATATTATTATTTTTTTAAGAAGATGGAAAAAAGCGAGTGGAGGCATTAAAAGTGAAGACAACTTCCGGCATAACATATATAGTCAGATGCAGGCAAGCAGTCAGGCAAAGGCAAAAAAGAAAAGTTACTCCATTTTAAACATTGTTTGTAACATGTAACAAGGGACAAAATAGACACAAGGAAATTTTTTTTATTCCTCCATGAAAAAAATAAATGTCCATGTCTAATAAGCTTGCTATCTCGGATCACAATCAGAAGAAAAAAGGAGAAAAAAAATCTGTTTTATACACTTTCTTCTTTGCTAAAAAGAAAGAAAAAATACGACATACGAGAGAAAGTTTTTTATCTGACACTGGCTGGTTTGCTGTTTGGTTGGTTAAGTTGACTAGCTACTAATCTGTTTGTTGAAATGAGAGAGACAGTGACTAAACGCATGCTGTTTTCGCCTTCTTCTTTCTCTCTTGCTGTTTGTTTCTCTGATCTTCTCCGATTTCTGATAACGTTGACCCATACGGATTTTTCCTAGGCAGATATTGAAATATTTACACTCAAAGAAGAAAAAAGGAGTCTATTGGAATCTTGCTCTCGGGTGACAGGTTTCTTCTTAGGAACATAACATATTACCTTTTTTTCCTTGTGACACCAAACAAGACAAGTCGAAACCCTAAAAACCCAACACCACCGCTACCACCACCATCACCAGTGCACCTGCTCCCAACTTTTAGACTATATGGCTACTTCGTTCATTGTCCTTCTTTTTTCACCATTTCCATCTGCAGCTCTCTCTGTCTCCTTCTTCATGTTGTCGCTTGATTTATGTGGCTTCATCAATAAGTGGCTTGGTTGTTGGCTGTTAGCTCTTTTCCTTTTGCAGCTTAACAACAAAAGAAAATGTCTGACTGACTGAAAGGGAATGCAAAAAAAGAGAAAGAAAAGAATAGGCTTTCTTTCTTTTTTCTTGAAACCCAAGTTTTTTCTCTTCCTTTCTCTACTTTTTTCCACTCCAAGGCTCCATCCACACACAAGCTAAAACTTTTTAGCAGTTCACACGATCGCACACGTGTGTGTGTTCAAAAGTCTTATATATTTACTCACTTGCTTAGTTTAGGTACTTTCGTTCAAATCATTTTGTCTTTTGTTAGTCGTCGCTCATTCTCTCTTTTATTTTCAATATTGTACGCTAACGCTAACAATATTGAATAAAAGCTTGAAAATGTAGTCTGATCAACAATCAGACAAGAATATATGTCATGATTAACCATACATGAAGGTGTATTGTATTTTGCGTTTCAGTTGAAAAGGGGTCAGGTGTTCACACACCTTTCTTTTTTTTTACCAAAACAACCTATTTCTTGAAAAAAGTAAATTGTGGCTTACTTTTACTTTTCTCTGTATACTTTACCTTGTAATCATTATCAATGCTCTTTTGTGTCTATTTTGTAATGTGTAAGGTGACAAAGTAAAAAAAAGTCAAGTCAAAGTGGTTTGCTGTCACCGTCACCACACACATCACACTTTCATTGCACAACAGCTTTTTCATTCAGGAAGCTTTAAAAAAGCAGGAAAAATCAGGTAGTCAAGTCAGTAAGTAAAATAGGCTGACAGGCACTCAAACTGCGGGGAAAAGAATGTGTGATAAGATAAAAAACACACAATTTTTGTCAATTTTTCTGCGCATATAATGTATGGCTTGCTTTATTGCTTGATATCTTCTTATCTTTATCGAATATGGACATGATGACATGATCGATTGTGGATTGTGAATGTAAATGGAAAAAAATTGAAGAAAAAAATGGGACATCGAGACCACACACATCATTATCATCACTACCGCAAATTCAAAAAGAAATATATTTTTTTCTTCATAAAAACTAGTAAAATAAAATAGGACAGGGAATGGCGTGGTGGGGAAAAGGGGAAGAGGATGTAGATTGGGATGGACGTGAAAGATGATGATGTTGAATGGTGGCTGATGTTGATGGTATTTTTTTTATACGTGTACGTCAACTCAAAAGAGAAGAGCAAAAGCGGAAGTGTTTTTGTAGCTGAAACATTCAACATACCAACCACACATCTTATAACATATTAGGTGACGACGACAAGAGGGAGAGAAAAGATAGCACATCTATCCACCACCACCACCATGCCACCACGACGATATGTCGGTGACGACGACACTTTTGCCTTCCCGAGAAAAAATATTTTTGTGTGTATGTGCTTCTCTCTGTGTGTGTTCTGTCTTCTGTGGGCAGATTATTGGGAGAAGATGAGAGAGGAATGAATGAAGAGGCAAAAAGGAAGCCCAAAGTGTTTCCTTCACGTCTTAGCCATACTTTGTACGTGCACACCATTTTTTACGGTTCTCTGGACTTTTCCTTTTCTCCCACTAAAAAAATGTACACATATGTGAGGTGATGATGGTGGTTATAGTTTTGCTTCTATTCTAACTATGTATATGACTGTGTGTGCCTTTTTCTTCCTCTTTGGCAAAAAAGTGGGCTATTATAAGTGGTGTAATATATTTTGCCTGGCATGAAGGCTCATTATCATGACCATCTTTGTGGTTTTTTCCACAGCTATCACCTAAAATGCAAGCAAGCACCAGTAGAATAGTCGTATGAGTATAAGAGCAATAGTAATAATAATAGTAATGATAATAAAAATGGGAGACCATTTGGAAAAACTTGTACAATATGTACATAAAGAGTATATAAGCTTTACATCAACATCCTCTTCTCTCCTTATTCTCTCCCAACATTCGTTCGTGCTACAAAAAGTTACACACAGGAAGCTGCTCGCTTTTCTCTCTCTTTCAAGTAAAGTTGCTACATAACATAACAATTTCACTTTTTTTCGCAAAAGTGGTCCTGGCTTGGCTTTGGCTGATGATGGTCTCTGGTTCATGATGCGGCATCTAAAGAGTTTCTCTCTCCCACACGTATGCCATGCCGCCGCCGAGCCGTACGCAACGACATAGTTGGCAATGTCTCCACTTTTCACATTAAAACTAAAGTCTCCTTTTTATTTTCACTTGAGCTTCCTCACAAAATTTTCCCATGTAAAAAGATATAGTGAAAAAGGATCAAGGCGGAACCATTACAAAATAACATTTTCAACTGATCTCTCTTTTCTTCAGAAAACTGCTTGCTGAGTTGGTAACATCTGCTGGCATATAGTGTGATGTGATACTACGCATTACCATTGTCCAGTTCAGCCAGTTTAGGATATATACTCATTTTAGACAATCAAATATGCTCAATTTAATGGAGAAGCCTTGTATTTTCTTTTTGACCATGTTCGTTGAAAAACATTGGATAAGGGTATAAAGAAAAGGTAAAGAAAATGGTCTAGGTCATTGGCCAGCTGTCAGATTTCTCTTGGCTATGCTTCAAAAAACGACGGAAAAAGTAAAGAGAAAGTACGTACCACCGGGCTTTTTAGGATTAAAAAGGTCACCGTCATAATTATTGCGACGCTGTGTATGTTGAAGCACCTTTCAAAAATAAAATGAGGAATGGCTTTACTGCGTAGTAATGTTTTTTTCACTCTTTCGTCTAGTCCTTAGTCGTTTGTTTTAATGATGATTAGCGGTGGCAAGCTATAAAGTAGCTAGTATGTACCTTAGCCAAAACTGCTGGAGACTGAGACAGCAGACCACCCAAAAGCTATTTCCAGAGAGAAAAAATGAGTAGGGTGGTTTCTCAGTCACAATCACAATATTTGCTACCTGCATTACCGACTGAAGGAATGTTTACCTGTTTTCACTCTCTTCTTCTCTGTAAACCCATTATATTTTGAATGGCATGGTTGACATTTCGTTTAATTTCTAGTCAGTCTCTCCTTCTCGTTCTGATTGACTTGGTTCATGGCCACATATTTTCATCACATGCTTCATTTCACTTGTGTATGTTTCATTGATCGTTTTTTTATCATTCATGATTCATAATGAATGCTTCCATGCATGTCAAGTTGTCACGTTTTATCCTCCTTTTCCAGCAGCAGCAGTTGGAAAATGTGAAAGGTTTTATGCAAATCCATTCACCTGAACTTTACATGAGCTTACTTGAGCTTTTTGGTTACTAGTATAAAATCAATGAACTAAAGAGCATACTACTGCTGCTTGTTGTTGTGTGGCCTGTTGTATGGCCTACTTTGCTTTTGTTAGGCTCTTATTACACGTTTCACATTTTTATATCCATGAAACATAAATAAATTTCAAAACAAAATGACCACTTAAAAAAATTTCCTCCGCCCTGTAATCCTCCTCCTACGTAAAAAAAAAATGATGACATGTGTGGAAAAATATATACTGTACATGCGCATCTGGGAAATGATGAGTTCCCTAAATCAAGAGAGAATTTAGGAGGAATGATGATGATAATGATGAGAATTCCCTGTGTGTGGGCCATACCACCACCACCACCACCAAACAAAAGACTGAAAATCTCGCATCTCGTCTCCTCGTACCTACACACTTCAGCTTCTTTTAATAATGACCAGGATAATGATCATGTAAAGTTGAGAGTTTGATGATCATCATCACATCACAGAGAGCCATTGTGTTACTGTGTTGGTGAGTTAATGTAGTAATGATTACTGTTGAAGGGAGGAGTACACCTCTCGTTCAAAACTTTTCAAAACACAGCCTCCATGTCTATCATCCATATCAACAGAGAGAAGAAAATAAGCTATTTACAACTTACTTTACTCTTTCAGTCAGTCAGTCAGTTTCCATTCTTCCTTCCAAGCTTTATTACTTTTTTTCTCTTGTTTCAAAAGGAAAACCAAACCACTTGAGTAGTTTCGCTAGTGCTCTTGGCTCTCATTGACTTGACTTTACTTTCCAGTTTTTTTCTCTCTCTAAAATATTTAACTAGACCCAAAAAGCGTGATATTACTCCCAAAAGGTTGAAAAATGGAAAAGATGCGATGAGCTTTGTTTAGTTTGTTCAGAATTCCCAATTGTCTTGTAAAAAATTCGGTGACCTGAATGAATGGTGCCACTGGTACTATCGTCGTCGTCGTCCTGGCTGGTGGTTTTGTTTGATAAGAGGCTTGAGAAAAGTAAAATTGGTATTGATTTGAAGCTTTTTGGCTGAATACTATAATAGCTTATCTCTCTCTCTTTCTGTCTTTGTCACAGTCAACACTTAGCTATGCCATGCCTAAAATAAAACTCTCCTAGAATAGATTTTTTTCTGGTTAATATTCCGCTCACAGTCATTTTCTTCAAACTCAATTCACTTTACTTTGTCTTGTTCTCAGGTAAACTCAATTATGCCAAACTCACTTTTTCCGCTTAATAATACAGTAAAAAAAGTGTAACGATGAACAAGAAGTAAAAAAAGTTGATAGATTGGAGGATAGGCTATTAAAGGTGGTTTTCGTAGAAGAGGTAGGTAGCTACTTGAATTCCATTCCTACTGCCAATTTTTGCATTTATATTGGTTGGTTGGGTGGTGGTGGATGGGTTACCTACCTGAAATTTTTTAAGAGTTTATTTCCACCAGCAATCCAAGTCAAGTGATGGAGATGAAGTAGTACCAAAAAATATAATGCAGTAACTTGTGCTGTGTGCTGTGCTATATCTTCATATTATACAATTTCCCTCTCTTCCATTGACCGAATTTCCCTACTTTTACGAGCCCCAAACTTTTATTTCCCATTTTCATTTTTACTCCCGAGTGAGTACTCTCGCCAAGAATTGTTTACTTTTTCAGCAGAGGTCATTCCTGAATTCTTAATGATTTTGTTCTGTACTTTTGGTGGTGGCTTCTCTCTTCTCAAAAGTCCAAATCAACTTGGTTTTTTGGTATACCAACAAAATACCAACCACCAAGTCAAGTCACGTAATGTAAAGTAGCCTCGGATGGTCTATATTTCTTGGTTGAGTGGAAGCAGAAAAAAACGAACTCCATAAAAAGCAGAGATGGTAAAAAGTACACAGGACAGGATTAGATCACAGACCATTGCATTCTTTTGGACAAGAAAAAAATCGTCATGATTCATTACAGTGTCCATCTTGCTCATCTCATTTCTCATGAATAAACTGACAAGGTGCGACCATATAGAAAAAAAATTGGACAGTATTTAAAAGATGACGGCATGACTTTGGTTGGAATGGCAGGCCAGGTGAGAGATGTTGAATAATAACAAGTGTATGTTCATGATGAGCAAAAAGAATGGTGATTAGCCAAAAACATATTTAGTCATGCTTAAAAAGGGATAATCTATCTAAAGATTCCTTTGCAAGATGATATTTTTTCATTTGGCGGTGGTGGTAGTGCGGTGTAGGTTAATCTTGAAAGGTGAACCACCAAACCAAAACGAAATCACCATCAAACAAGATTAGATGAGAAGATGATGAGGTGGTCGGTTGGTGGTGGTGTTATGGATTGGTAGTGGGAGGAGGAGTGCCCTTTAGCATAAAAAGTTATTATTACACCTGTTTAAAAATGTACACATTTGTCTTCGTTATTTTTAAACATTACCTGTTGTAAAATAATATATTGCCTCACCTTCATACTTCATTGCACATATACATAACATACATACCGTCTTGTTCTTTTTTTCACTTGTTGTGCATCTGTTCATGATTTATAATCGTCTACAGATAGCATTTCATTTTGTTATTTAAGGAACTCGGATCGGTCGGCCGAGTCTTGAGAGTGGAGTCAGTCGTCAATAAGCTTGCTCTCAAACAATAGGAATTACAATCGCATTTTTTTAATGTATATTTTCATGCGTAGGTATTTTTTGAATGTCACTAGTCCTTATTGTTTAGACAATGTTGAATGACAAAATGTTACTATTTTAATGATATGCATTGAATTTGGTGGTTGGTTGAAGATGGGTAAAAAAAAGAATGATTATTGTTGTTTGTGATTGAAGAGAAGCTTCACAATAAAATTATAAAATTGTCAGTCATTTGGTTTAACTGACTGGCTTGTTGTTAAAAACGTAAGCAAATTAGAGGAGGGAGGCTCTGTTGAATAATGACAGTGAAATACTTTTAAAAAATTCTCTCGCTGTGCTTTACACACTTGTAAAAAAATAATATTATGGTAATGAGCTCACTTTTTAAGAGATGCAGATGGAGAGAGAGAGGCAGGTGTGAAATAAGAGACGAACGATAATAAAAACTCAGTGGAAGCTCTGAAAGTGGCTACACTGTGCTGCTGCGCCTTGAAGAAACGAAATTCGAGTAAAAAAAATTGTGAAAAAATGACAATAATTTTTATGTTGAGGATATGACAACATCGTTTTATATGACTATTTAAACACAATTTTTTTCTGTTTTCTTTGTAATAAAAATATCATAATTTTCATTTGAGCAGATGAAAATTGTGTTTGTTTTTTCCTACCCATAAAACATACATTATGCTATACATCATCTTTTATTTTCATGTGATGATTATGCATCACATCATCACTCTCCCAATTTTTCACTGTAAATTGTGAAATTGTAAACAAAAATTATATATATTTTTTATGAAAGTTAACTAGGATAAGAGTTTATCATGATATGGTGGGATTTATTACAGGGGTAAAATGTTTTTCTTTGAACGACCCCTTTCTTTTGTTTATAATGATGGGAGTAATGGCTTAGCGGAGTGACATGTTTATGACTCATGTAAAAATTCATCCATAATCACAGTTTACCATACTAAGTTTTAATAAGGTACCTCGAAACCAAAATTTTGTCCACGTCCACGAATTCTTGACGGGACAGGACACAGGGCTGAGCTGCTGCGGCAGTAATAATTTTTTGCAGTTTTTTTCGTTCCTTTTCTTGGAATCCGAAATTATATGGTTATGGCTTGATTTACTCACTTCCTTTCTTTCTCTCTCTCGTTTTTATTTCTTTTTTCTTCTTGTGTGATAAATTTTTATGACTTTTTGGTAAATTGACCATTATAAAGTTTTTATTTCTCCTTTGTGAATTTATGAACAGGTGTCATCGAGAATCGATTCAGACCTGTTTCTCGAAGACGAGGCAGGTTCCGGTCATGGCAGTGGTCCAGATGACGATATAGAACTGAACGGATCGGGTAACGGGGAGGATGACGAAGATTACAAGAAGACAAAATCCCCAGCGAAACCAACGCCTAGAGCGGAAGATCCATATAGAGGAATACCCCCAGGGGGTATGGATGGAGGTGACTTGGGTATCAAAGAGGGTACTGATGATCCCGTACATGGTGTCCATAATGAAGATATTTTCAACCAAAAGAATGAGTCTCAAGCGTCCTTCTTTTCTCAACCAGGAATACTTGCAGGTATGAAATCAATATTTGTAAAAGAAAATATATTTTTTCAAAGAAAATCCTCACAATATATTTTGTGTGGATTTGTCCTACATCCGGTTTTGGCATTTCACATAAACCCCATGTTATCCTATATACTCCTCTGATCTCCTCAAAAACTGATTGATTTATTTTCCCGGATTTATACCTTTCAAGCCTTTGATCCATCGTCATACATTTTGTATATTTATTTTCTAAATATTCTGTCAAAAGATCAAGACAAAGTGATTTAATGTTTTTTTTCTTGTCTGTTTTTCTTCCAGCTATCATATGTGGAGCAATCGTAGGTCTCCTCTGTGCCATACTCCTGGTAATGTTTATAGTATACCGAATGAGGAAAAAGGACGAGGGTTCTTATGTCCTGGATGACTCAAAACGCACACCCACCGCCTACGGCAAAACGAAAGAGTTTTTCGCGTAACAGTCCACATAATTCCCTAAAAAAATATTTACAGAAATTTAATTACAATTTAATTAGAGTGTATAATGTAATGTATATGTAACTATAAATTTACGATTCTTATTGTTACTGCTATATATATATTATCATTGTTAAGTAAGGTAGTAAAAAAATTGTTATACTTAAAAATAATCATATTAGTTAAATAATTATCGAGAAAGATTAAGATAGCTTCAATTATAAAAATTAAAAATAATCTTTAATTTATTCTGTAAACAAAACTGCTAAAGATAAAAACTTTCGATGTACATTGTCGACTTTATAGTTTAAAGTGTTAATTAAAAAACATTTTTACATGAACCAAAATATCGTATCTTCAGAAAAAGCAAAATAGTTCCTTTTAAATCAGTTTTAATGTTTAAAAATAAATAAAGTTAAAATTAATAAATAAAAATTGCTTATAAAATTCTTTTTGCCAGCTACTTTAATAAATACATGTAAAATATGTGTCATTAATCATTTATGTCATGATTTTGATAATATATACACTTTTTTCGGGGTGTATATTATCAACTTAAGCGTATGTACAAATGTACAAGGATATAAAAAAATCTTCTTCAAAACAAACCACTTCTTTTTATTACTGTGTGTATTCGTTATTTGTAACAAGATTAAAAATAATATCAAAATTAAATTACTTACAAGAAAACAACAAAATATATATATCCAATGTATACCTCAAAAAAATATAACTGTCTTGGACAGCTCAGTTCTTTACTAATCAAAAATGATGTTACAATTCTGTAACGTAACCCTTTTCTCACTCAACTCAATACAAAAAAATATTAATTGGATTTTTACAAGAAAAAATATATATGAAGAAGCATCTTTTCATGCACTTATCAGTCATCATCATCACGAAAAACTGTTTTCTAAAAAATCAAATTTTTCCACAATCAGTCAAGTCAACACATTACTTAAGGCTCACTAAAAATACATATTGTTCAGAAGGCATGATATTTACAAAAAGAAAAAAATTCTCCAGAGACCATAATACATAATATTTACACACACACTATTCTCAAAAAAAATATCTGAAAATAATCTTGTTAAAAAGAACATCAGACAAATATATACAAAAATAGATAGAATTTAGCGATTTTTTTATCGTGTCGTATCGTATGAAGATATTTACATCATCAGGATTTACTTTTTTTAGTGAGAAAAAATATATATACAGTATATAAAAATGTAATTCTTGTATCATAATAGCAAGTAAAAAATTATATTTGTAGCTGTGTAATTATACGGTGTAAAGTCTGTAAAGTCAAAAAAATAAATATGTGCTCTTTTATTTTGGTTGAACAGAAAAAAAACAGCTTGATAAAAACATGTTTACGTATTTTTCGTTCCAGAACTGTAAATTAAAATTTGTTTAATTTAACTTGACTTAGA
Source organism: Entomobrya multifasciata (assembly GCA_034693345.1). NCBI lineage: Eukaryota > Metazoa > Arthropoda > Collembola > Entomobryomorpha > Entomobryidae > Entomobrya > Entomobrya multifasciata. The sequence continues at coordinate 18,626 of JAQFXM010001802.1, forward strand.
TATTATATACGCTTGTGTGACTTTCTTTCTCTTTTTTTGTTCAATTGTTTCTTTGTAAAGTGGGCGATGACTAATTAAGGTGGACTTATGAAACGGAGTAAATTAGCTACTTTACGTAACAGCTTTGTATTCAATTACTTGTGAATGAAGTCATCTTTTTGATGAAAGCAATGGCGTATTTGTGATTTAATTAGTTATGTAGTCTAATTTAGTTTAAAAAACTTCAATAAAACAATTTTGTTTTCACTTTGTCAACGTTTTCATTTGTATAAATTTAATCAATAAAAGCTTTATATTTGACTAATAGTATTTTTTGGTGAAATTAGAAGCAAATTAAGCTCCAAATCATCGCCGTCGTTATTACTAGATATGTTTGTTATAGAACGCGTGTAAAGTCGCTTCAAATTCTAACTATCCTATCCTCATTTTACTATTTTTTTCGCAAATTTCAATTAAAAAGGTACAATTATTTTTTAAGTATCTTTTTGTCTGAAAGAATATCCGATGATAATCCAATGATTCTATTCAATAAAACCGTTCTATAATAACTATACCTTATGATTTGGTAAAAAGGTCGGTCGTGTCGTTCGTATCGTATCGTGAGATGTACATGTATTTGTGTAAGTTTGTATACTGATGATAAACTAATTAAGCATTAATTTAACACATATATATATATCATCTTCGTATGTAAAAATTTAGCATTTATCCTATTCTATTTATAATTAAAAAAAGAGAGAAGCTGGAATCATCATCAAAATATCTTCATCAAAAAGAGAAATGTGAAAAAAAGGACTTAATTATTTACTTCTTGGAGACGTGAACGACAAGCGACAATGGTTTGTTACGTGTACAAGTTTTTAATATAAAAAAATGATAATGAACACAAAAAAAATCCTTCAAAACAGCAGAAAAAAGCAGAGAGAGCAACAACTTCTTCTACGAAGCAAACAATAAATTTACTTTTACAAACTACTAATAATAATCTATGAAAAAATTATGATTAGTTAGTTAGTTTAATATATATTTCCAAGAGTACCTAATTATACACACATGAAAAAAAAGAATAACATTTCTTCATCAAACATTTATTGATCAACACTGGAAAAAGATGCATAAAAAAATACCACAGAATTTTTTTGTTTTGTTTTTTGGTGAGTCTTCTTGAATACTGCGTAAAACATAAAGGGATAATAAAAAAGCGAATAAAAGTTTTAAAACAAAGAGTTGTCAGTCTTTACTTTAATTCAATTTATTGAGTAGGTTTCATACAAAAATTGCACAATGTAATTTGATTTGATTCTTTGGCAATTCGTCCTTGATCCGGCAATTCAATTTGGATTTAATTTATTTTCACATCTTTTGTCATCTTTCAATTGAAATATTGTGTAATCGAGTAATCGAATGAATGTATATGCATAATTTTGTTAGAGATGATGAATTTTCATAAAAAATATACTAAAATTGCATATGTCAAAGTAGACTTGTTTCTGTTATCGCATAATAAATTAAAATGGAGTGGAGAGTCACTCCCATACTCGCGTTGGTATCCAGTTTAAGTGTTTGGGTACATGCAGATATTCAAATTTGTACGGATGGAGCTCAAAACGTGTTTCAAATTTCCCATGCCAGTTGCCCCCACGGCGTTCTTTTCATGGAACCTCAGACAGCGGATTGTCTTGTGTATACCACAGAGGAAGAGTTGTAAGCAGCAATCAAATATGTTTTTCAAATCTTAAGCCCATTTACTACTCATGTGTAAAAATTTATAGGAATTCAATGACCGAAGACATTTGCACTAAAGATCCATATAATGCTACAGCAAAGCAATTTCAATATATTGCGACAGTTTCCAAAGAAGAAAGTAAGATCTGTTCATGTAAATTTACCAATTCTGCGGTATTTTTCAATTTTTTATAATTTACCAAATTGTCAAATTTACCATTATCATCAGTTGGACCAGACCATACACTCACCTGTAAATCATGGAACTCAATGTGCAAAGACCTTCCCATAAAACGTGTCACTTCCGACTCGTTCCTAAAACGTGTGAACGACGCAGACTTTTCATTTGATGATGACAATAACTCCACAAATGCAGACTCAGTTCGGGCACAAACTCAACGCTTATTTGAATACATGATTAATCTCGCCAATATAAATTTAGATGAGTCACTGAGGGTTATAGATTTGTTTAAAATTAGCTTTGAGATTTTCAAAAAGTTTACATCTCCCTATTACATTCGCGAAGCGTTTATTGAAGATGTGGAGAAAGCATTTTTGTTCATTTTCAATGAAGCCGATTCCACAAGAGTTAGCGATGTCACGATTGATGAGTATAACACAATCAAAGGCCATTTGCAGGAGTGTTGGGAAAGGCAAAATGTGTTTGTTTGGGAAGGCGAAATGTGCAAAACGTATTCCGTGGTTCGTTAAAAAAGCATTTTAAGTTTGTATGTTTCTTCATTTTGTGAGACAATCTTAGAATATTTATTTTGGAAATAGATTCAGCGAGTTCGGAAATCGGGTCAGTGGTTCACTGAATTTGATGGAACTGGAGCCACAAGTAATGTCTTTGGTAACTATGGTCTTGTCGTGGAAGCGAGTTGGGGTGTTGTTGATTTTGTGCATGGCCTATGCTACGGTACATTTAGGGATAACATCAATAGTCATCATTTGTATCAACGAGCGATGGAAAGGCTTTTCACAACCGAAATACTGTACAGATGGTAAGAAGTAGTTATAAAATTCAAATGAGGGGATCGAATTTCACAAATAATGATTCAACGATGTCATGTCGTTCATAATTCATTTTCTTTGCTATAATATAAATATAACTACATTTAAGTTCAGAATGGCACAGGAATACAGTGTAAAATTAGTTATCTGATGGCTTTGTAGCATGTACAGTAGTAGAATTGAACGTAAGCTTGTTTTTAGACCTTACAAAAAGATGGTTGGTTTTGGAACATTTTAAAAGTAGTTTAAGAAAAATCAAATAATGTGTACGTTTTACGTAGTAGCAGATTAAAATTAACAGTTTTTTTTGATGGAGATAAGAATTCTGGTAAAAGTATCATGTTATATAAATAGCAACCATTGAAAAATGAGCAATAGCAACAATTCAAGCATGACAATTCAGGAACTTCAATACTATAATTGATTAGCGGTTACAATTTTTTTCTTTAATTTATGAATTTGCGTATTTCTCTGAAAATTTAGGCAAAACAGATTTGTTTTCCAAGGACAACAAGAAATCTGGAATCACTTTTTCTCTCAAAATGTAAAGAATGCTTTAGTAAACCTGGACGTTGCTGTACAAGCCAGCTACCTTTCTACACCTTTCTTACACAGACTGGAAAGGCCAATTGATGGAAGGGGTGCAAGAAGAAAGTAAGCTTTAGCCAGTGTATTAGATTGTACGCTGAATATTTCATGCTAACGTTACTAATTCATTGTTCAAATTTTGTGTAGACGTTGGGCAGAAACTCATGCAGTTCACGATTTCGAAAACATTGAAGGCTATTGTTTCCAAGATGCAGGGGAGCGAGATAATATCGTTACTGGTTATACTGGAATGTGTAACAATTAAATATAAAACTCGGTTGTATGAACATTTCAAACTTTATGTTTCTGAAGAAATAAAGTGATCCGATTCTGTATTTATTACCTTGAATTCATCCTATGAATATTTTAATGCATATTTGGCATGCAATCAAGGCGTTTTTTACTCAAATTAGTCTTTTAAAAGCCATAGTATATTACAATTCTGCTAAAGTAACAGCAATTACGCCAACATCATAAAATTTTGTGTGCTCGATATCTCAATATAAAGTCAACTAAATTAATTGATCAAAAATCCTTCGAAACAAATCATAATTGATATGACCATCAAAATGCAGCAATTTTCTAATGTTTTAATCCTTCGCAAACATGGACACGTAACCACCATATAATCTTTCTATAAAAACGTTAACTTAATTGATCCATTAACTTGTATACAAATTATATATCATTATGATCACGTGAATAGACATAATCCAATAAGAAATAAATCTACGTAGCTTCTTGCTTTTCGTTCTCCGGACTAAATAATTCAATGAACTGCAATCGGATCAATTACCATTTCCAGTTATGTCCATAGTCAAACGGTTTTTACATTTTCTTGGGATTACGGAAAATGTGTTTACCTTATATACATAATTTAAAAAGTAGTAGGTGCATCTTTCTTCTGTATGATATTCCAAAAACTACATTAAATTTGCCCTAATCTAATTGCTGTACCGAGTCATTTTTTGTACAAATGACCGACGCGACCGCCAAAATAATGAAGGACATGTAATACGTATTCACTCAATATTAAAGACCTTTCCCACCATTTTTCTCAATAAATTCATTTCAAACTTTACATCTGCAGAAAAAAGTAATAATTTTGGTCCCCAACCAACAAACTAACTTCTTGCAAGTAGAAAGCTTCCAAAAATGATTCCCCTGAAGACCTTTAAAGCTTTAGTATTTTCCACAAATATTGCCTGGATCTGTGGAGCGATACCCTTTCGCTTTGTAAAACAAGCTGAAGGACGCCCACAGATTGTTGCCTCATTCACAAAATGGCGAGCTTTATTTGTGCGTTCGAGTTTCACTTTAAACTGCTTGTACATTTTATTCATTGTGTATCGTGTCCTACATAAAATGTTTTTGGGCGAAGAATTGACCGTTGATTTTCTAGTTCAGATGGGCTACCTCTTTTTTAGCTATGGGATGACTGTGGTTCTCCAAATTAACACTTTGCTCTTTTGGGAAGAAATGCCAATGTTTGCCAAGCGATACATTGACTTTTTCAATAAGATAAAAGGTTAATTTAATTGCCATAACAACCAATTATAAAATCGTATTCCCGGACAAAGTTTTATAAATCAAATTTTATGACTTTCATAGATTTGTACATTTTACCTGGGGAAAAGGGTCCCCGATGCATTAAATTTTTTGCTAGTGTGCTCACAATTGGAATACTGGTCAATTTACAAAATGTCATAATTATTCTCAAAAAACCAGACAGGCTTCATTTTCTCACTTCCTTGTTCGATAACCCACTTAAAACGCCTTTTCGGAAAAAACTGCCTTTGCTTATCATGCAATCATGGATATGGTGTAGTACCTGGGCTCATGTTTGGACATACGGCTTTCACCAATACTGCTACATTAGCTGCATGGTTTGGACGATTCGTGAAATGGAGTAAGTTGATTTCGAAATTTAATTCCAAATTTAGTCAGCATTGAGCATTACATTCAAATTTACTATTTTTTAATTATTTAAAAAGTTGTCAAGTGGTAGAACCAAAAACAAGAGACAAGTTGCGACACCACAGAACCTTCACCAAGACAATCCGTCACATGCATGTGCTCCATCGACTTTGGCAACACAGTCACCAAAATTGGTTTTGCCCATCTCACAAATTCGTTGCCATTTCCGTAGGAACCCTAGCATCATACGGTGTTATCAAGCTTCATGGACCTCGATCCATAGTAATGGGATGTATGACAGCATTATCTTTATTGTACCTATGGACACTTTTCAAAAAATTCGGTCAGTTGTATGAATTATCTGAACAAGTTCGGGATAACTGGATGAACTCCTTCAGCTCGACAAAATGGATGAAAAGGTATTTAAGGTCTGTGCCCATTTTCAGGGTTGACGTGGGAACATTTTACTACGTCCAAAAGACAACTGTAGTTGCTATCATGTGGACAGTGCTTAACAACACAGTGACGCTACTTTTCCTTTAAACATTTTTTTTGGAAAGATTTCTGGCATGGTTTAAAAGTTTTTAAACAAATTTCATTCATTTTGGTGATTTTTTTTACTATGCAGATCTGTTAGGGGCCTAGTTTTGTCACATTGTATAATTGATACCATCTACAACTCCTGGCAACTATTCAACATAGGGTTTAAGCAACAACGGTTTGTATTTGCACACGCAACAAAGAAAGTCGTCAAAAATATTTGATGAAGTGACCTACAATAATTTGAATTTAAGTAAAAGAACAGTCAAATGAAATTTCGATTTTCGTACAACTGGTATTTTCATACAGTGAAGTACATTGTTAGATTCGTGTCTAAATTCAACTTCAGCTTCTTCAAAATAATTCTGAAAATTTAATAAATTAAATATAATTAGTTTATGGAAAAAAGTATTCTAGTTAGTATTCTAAAAATGTTATTTTGAACACAATAAGTAAGTGCTATTTTTGTGGAGGCATTGGCAAGAAGCTCGTCCTTCAGAAGAAATAATTAAATATTTTTAGATGCTTTAACAATTTCCAATTGAATATGATATCACGCCACAAAATATACTTTTATCATGTGACGTACATGCTTCTTGCGTCACTCATCCTATTAAAATTAGTGTTAGAAATTCATAAAATATTCATGTTTTCATTGTTGGTAGTAATTCTGCTGAAGTTACAGCAACTTTGTGTGCTTAATTTTTTTTGCTCAGCATGGAAAACAAAAGTCCGATGAGTTAATTGGTCGACAGCGACAGTACTGCAAAACAAATTGTAATCGTAACCACCGATCATTAGTAAATATATATATGATATATATTTGTTTGTCTATATCTCTAAACGATAGCTAATTGATCTATTATACCATCTATTATACCATAACAATCACGTGGAATGTCGGAATGATTAATTAATGAATCAAGTTTAGTATTTTTTTCTTGCTTAACATTTTATTGCATCTGAAATCTGAATAATATTTTTTTTAGTTTTCCATTAAATTCAACAAGAAACTCCTTTTTTCATTTCCGATCAGGTGCAAAAATTGACGAAAATTTGTTTACTTTACATGCTTAAGTTGTATTTTTCTCTGCAGGATGTTCCAAGAGTACATGAAAGTTACGTTCTAATTGCTGCAAATTGTTTCCGAACAAATAAAAATGACCGCCAGTATTTTCAAGGGGATCAAATTGTATCGTACGACATAATCTAATACATATACATGTTTGCTATTCTTCCAACACACCCATAAAAGTGAAAGACTTCACACACCCTTTTTCAATAGGCATTCATTGCAAACTTGAAACCTGGTGAGAAAAGTACTACTTGTTTGTTTAGTCCCTGGACAACGTAAAAATTCTTTTTTTTCTTCTAGGAAACTAGCGAAAATGATTCCCCCAAAGACCTTTAAAGCCTTAGTATTTGCCACAAATATTGCCTGGATTAGTGGTGCCATCCCCTTCCGCTTTGTTAAACTAGCTGAAGGACGCCCTGAAATTGTCCCTTCATTCACAAAAAGGCGACTATATTTTGTCCGTACAAGTTTCACCTTGAACTGCTTTTACATTTCATTCATTGCTTATCGTCTGCTTCATAAAATGCTACTTGGGGAAGAATTGACCGTAGATTTTCTGGTTCAAATGGGCTACCTTATTCTTAGCTACACAATGCCTGTAGTACTTCAAGCAAACACATTGTACTTTTGGCAAGAAATCCCATCATTTACAACACGATACATTGAATTTTTCAAAAAGATCAAAGGTTAACACAAATACTGAAAACTACCAACCTTATTCTCATGTTTCCCCAGTCAACTCTTTACAAACCAATTTTCATGAATTTTTACAGATGTGTACATTTTGCCTGGAGAAAAGGGTCCCCGATGCATCAAGTTTTTTGCTAGCGTTCTCATCATTGGAATTCTGGTCAACTTGCAAAATGTCATAATCATTTTTAAAAGACCCCAAAGCGTGCATTTTCTCACTTCCCTTTTCAAGGATCCCAAGAAAACATCCCTTGGAAAAAGACTTCCTTTTATGCTTGTACAAGCTTGGATATGGTGCAGTACCTGGGCCCACGTTTGGACATTTTGCTTTCACCTTTACTGCTACATAAGCTGCATTGTTTGGACCATTCGTGAAATGGAGTAGGTTCAGCATATTTTCAATTTACATATTTAATTAGCATGACTTTCAAAAAATAAAATTAAAATATGATTTTAAATTAGTTGGAAAATCCAAGATTCAAAAACAAGGAAAAACTTGCGTGACCCAAGGGTCTTCACCAAGACAATCCGTTCCATGCACCTCCTCCATCGTCTCTGGCAACACAGCCATCAAAATTGGTTCTGCCCATCCCACAAATTTGTAGCAGTTTCCGTGGGAACCCTGTCATCCTACGGAGTTATCAAACTACGCGGACCTCGTTCCTTAGTAATGGGATGTATGGCAGCATTATCTTTAATGTACCTGTGGACACTCTTCCGAAAATTCGGTCAGTTGTATGAACTATCCGAAGAAGTTCGAGATAGCTGGACCAATTGCTCAAGCTCAACAAAATGGATGAAAAAGTTTTTGAAATCAGTACCCATATTTAGGGTTGACGTGGGTGCATTTTACTACGTCCAAAAGACCACTGTGGTTAACATCATGTGGACAGTTCTTAACAACACAGTTACACTGCTTTTTCTTTAACCTTACTTTATTTATTATCATGACTATGACGATATATACATACATGCTTCATAGATTCAAAATAAAATAGTACCATTCATTGCTTTAATGTAAAAAAAATAACAAGGTTAGCATTAAAAAAATAAAAATAAAAACAACTAAGATCATTAATACTAATATCCCCTCCTACTACTGAACATGGCTCTGTTGGTTTTGTCACTATCATTTTCATCCTTTCTGGCAGTGTCATCCTCCCCATCTATGAGGTAAGGGACATCTTCACTATTTTTTGTATTTGGTTTCTCCAACTGCCTTAAATCCCGACCACCAGGTCCCGGAGGAGAAGATTCAATGGGTAAAGGGTTAACATCCGCTAGTGTTGCTGGATTGATACCAAAATCTTTAAGAAACTTGGCATAAGATGGTATATCAATGTCGGTGGAAGCAGAAGTTTCCCTTTTCGCTGACCCTTGAGCTAGCATGTGCTCAGGTGCCATTAGCCATGTTGATGGTGGAGATTGATAATTTGAATAGGTATTTTCTTGGTTATACGCAACTGGAGAAGCTGGTTTATTTGCAGGAGGTCCATAACTATTTGGCGGGGGTCCATAAGTTTCTTGAGGTGGTGGAGGAGATGGAGGTCCGTAACCTCCTGTTTCAGGGGGCATCTCTGGTGATGATTTCGAATTAGTATAGTAATTTGAGTGGCGGTAGTAGGAGGTCTGTACGGGAGGTCCATAAGTCATATCCGTGTATGCAGGTACTGGTGGAGGTCCATAACTGGGTTTTGGTGGTGGAGGTGGAGGAGAAGGTGGTGGTGTGGGCCATCCCCAACCCCAGCCATGATGATGCACAGGAGCTTTGGTTGTGCCAGTTTCTTTAAAAACTGCCCAACCATGATCATGATGATGGTGGTGATCATGACCATGGTCTCCCCAGCCATGATGAGGTTTTTCCTTTAGGACTACCACATTTGGACGAAGCCTATTTCTTAAAAGTTGAATTCTTGTGGTAATGGCACGAAGCAAAGTGAACACTTTTTGGAGTTTGGCATGCTTCAAAAGACGGACCAGGCTGCCTAGGAAACGGAGCTTGATTCGGAGAAGGTGACGTTTTAATCGGATTTTACTAATGACAGCGGGTCTTATAGCGCGATACAAGTAACGTAGCCAGGATCTGAAGAGAGAGTTGTCAGGTTCATATTTAACGTAAACTACATCCGAGTCTCCCCAACCATGTCCGTGTCCATGGTGATGATCATGATGGCTGTGGTGATGATCCCCCCAGCCGTGATTGTCATGATGGAAAATACTTCTATGCCTTCTGTCCCAACCGTGGGGATGATTGTAAAGGTCACGAACACGATGTCTTATTGCCCCTAATGTTCGTAGGGGTAAGGAAACAGTGTTCCTTGCAAACGCTATTTTTCTTCCAAGTTTTGTCCAACCAAAAGCTGGTCGACCGACATCCCAAACAGCTTGGGCTGTACTCCACAGTAGACTGCCTACTGGGGGATCATGATGGTGGCCATGGTGATGGTAGTCACTTCTTCTGCTAATCTGTATATCTTCATTTGTTGCATTTTGATCGTTGTCAAACCCAGGCCCAAGTTCATTTTGGGCTTCTTTAAAAGAACGGTCAAAATAGGCAATCACTTCGTCCAAATCCCCTGGCTTTCCCAAACGAGCAGAAAACTTTGAGGGACGCTCTGTTTTAAAAAATGGGGATTCGGTGGTAGTCGTAGGAGTTGTAGGTTTGGGAGTAGTTGTTGTAGTGGTGGTGGTTGTCGTAGTTGTTGTCGTCGTTGAAGTGGCATGTTCGGCAGCTAAACATTTTAAAATTTAAATTAACTAATTAAAACTAGTACTTAAGTAAAGTAAATAAAGTAGTGCTCGAAGTATTTTTTACTGATTTTTAAATGTTAAAAGTAAA
>JAQFXM010001803.1:0-29001 GCA_034693345.1 Entomobrya multifasciata
TATGTAAAAAGCATGCATACTTTAGTGCATAAGACATGAACGCATGCTTTTATAAAGTCCCAGAATGATACTTTCTAATATTATTCAATGGGACCAGGATAGAGTATCTGTCTGGTTTACTCCAGCGTCTAAACTTGGCAAGATATTTTGACATTTATGAAATTTTTTACACATATTTATTTATAATTTGTACACGAGAAGAATCCCACTGATCATCGGTACAAACGTGACACAAATAGCTCAAATTTGGTAGGCTGTTCTGTTAGCTCATAAATAGAAACATGTTCTCAAATTCAAATTCCTATAACATTTGCATTATCTCAGAATTTTTTTTCAACACCAAAAAAAACATATCCTCAGATTTCCCCAAATTAATTTTATAACCATGTTAAAATTGTGTAATTTATTTAAACTGCAAAAGTGCAATTTTAGCTTAAGCCGGCGCTAAAGAAACTTTGATTTACTTGTATACATACATTATACCATGCTCATGCTTGTAAGTAAAGTTACTTATTACTACAGGTTTACCTCTTTTTTCACCACACATCACATGTCTGTCTACCTACTATGTATTCTCGCTATTCTTCACGTTTTTGCTCAGCTCAGTGGAAGAAGGCATGCATGCAAGTCTATTGTGGGTATTTTTTTGTGTGGTGCTCTGCAAAGGCAAGTCTTTAGAGCCAAAAAATAGAAGAGATCACACACTACACTTTTTTTTACCTTAGACACACCATCCACCACTCGACTTACTTGGTCTTCTTCCATTTATTTGCATTGCCAAATATACCACCATACTACCAAAATCATTACATCTTTTCATCATTCAAATTTCATACTGCCTCTTCTAAAAAAATTTAACTTAACTAAAAAAACCCTTATTATATTTATCTTTTTCCAATGCTGGATAATATGGTAATGTACAACTACTACTACCACAGTTGTAAGTACTACGACCACGATTAAAATATAATACAAGTTTTCGTCACACACCAGACCAGGCCATCCAGCAGAAGCAGCAGCAGCAGTCGGTCGGCCAAAATCATTATAAAAAAAGTAATACATAAGCGACATATCCATAATACTCTCTTACTTAATAATATTAAATGTACATTTTTCTATTATTAATGCGATTAAAACTCCATTCCTTTTTGTATAACAGGAGCACTACCACTATACAACCAACCATCAGAAATCAAACCACTCGGTTTTTTCATTCATCAATCGTCAGTCTCTCTGCCAGTCATCATCACATCACAGCAGTCAGTTAGTCAGTCATCTTTAATCTTCTCCAAAAAAAAATTATAATAATAAGAGCTCCTTCAGTCCAGTGTTAAGTTGTGTCGTCGTCGTGTGCACATTCTCCAGCAACCACAGAGAAAGGGAGACAAACAAGCAAGATTTGATTCTTCCTTTAAAAAATTATTACAAGCTCTCCCACACAACTTTAAATTTTTTCTTATAATAGTAATACTTAATAAGAAGTTGGAAGTCATTTATTGTTATATTTTGCATTATCATCCCGTGAAACTGCAACACCACGACAAGTTTTCCAAAAAACCAACGTTTTAGTTTTTTTGTGCAAATAATCTAATGACCTTGTAAAATTGCCGCACCACCGCAAAAAAATAAACAGCAAGAGCACCACTCAAAATTTAAGTCAACGTCATTCCCATTATCAAATCAAATCTATTATAATCATAGAGGCCGACGAGGAGGAATAAACGAAGGACATCATCTGTATCTGTACAACCACCAGCATCATCACCTCAACCAAGTTTTATCATTAGAACAGTAGCTGTGAAGTGGACAATTTTTTGTTGATAGTTTACTGGCGATAGTTACGGTGCGGTGGCTGACTCTGACTAGCTGATTGTTTTGGTGATTGTTGCACAGAAGAAACTTGCTAAAAATTTAAAAGTAACTTTTAAAATCTATTTAAAAGCAAGTCAAGAATTTTTGTGGGAAACTGATAGTTTGATTGAGTGCGTGTTTGTGTCTTGCAATTTTTTTATATTTGCATTACGAAAGCAATTAGTAATTAAAGCGCAATATTAAGTGCGTAATCAAGTAGATATTTTTAAATAAGCTTTCTAAACAGCCTAATCATTGATATCTTCAAAATGCTGAGGAAACCAGGTGACATAGATTATGATGAGTATGAAGCACTGCCATCCAGCAGTGTGACGACACACATGACTGCTGGCGCCATCGCAGGCATTATGGAACATTGTGTCATGTACCCCTTGGATTCTGTTAAGGTAAATTGGAGGAGACGGCATTAACTAAAATAGTAATTAAGTATAGTTGTATCTCAAAATGTGCTGTCAAGCAGATAGAAATGTGATGTCCTGTCGTGTAGCACATTTCCTTTTATTCAAATTATCATCATCATCTGTTGTTGTGCGAAATAAAGGTTGCTGCTGGAGATTCATTTTAGTCTTAGTTGTTCACCACGCGCACAATAGATAGTGTGCTAGTGTACAATTTGTTGATGGTGGTCGGTGACGTTCATTAAAATGACGAGAAAAACCAGGCATGCGAAACGAGTAGAACAGAAATGAAATATTTCTTTAATTACATTCAAGTATTACTGCTGTCGTAATAAATTAGCGGGAAACTAACGAGAGAGATGATGATTTACTTGGTTTTCCAGACATAACAATAAATGTCTTGAGAAGAATGCCTATGTAGTTTTAAAGATTATTGATGTTCATTCATATAATAATGAAATGATTTGTTGGTTTGTTACACAGACAAGAATGCAAAGTTTAATGCCAGCTCCCGGTGGACAATACCGTACAGTTATGAATACCTTGACTCACATGGTTAAAAGTGAAGGAGTTTTCCGGCCTGTACGAGGCATGAGCGCTGTGGTGATCGGAGCTGGTCCTGCTCACGCCTTGTACTTTGCCAGTTATGAGCACGTTAAGTACCTACTAGTTGATAAGGTCTCATCAACTTACAACCATTTCGTGTACGGATTTGCTGGCTGCCTTGCAACTGTCTTCCATGATGGGGTTATGACTCCTGCTGATGTCGTAAAGCAGAGAATGCAGATGTACAATAGTCCCTATAAGTCATGCTGGGACTGTATCAAGAGGATGTACCGTGCTGAAGGTGCCGTTGCGTTTTACCGCTCTTACACAACGCAGCTCAGTATGAATATTCCTTTTCAGAGTCTCCACTTCGTCGTCTATGAATTCATGCAAAAAATTACTAACAAAGTATGTGAAAACATTCATTTTAATCAGTTTTTTACCATCGTCTAAATTAGAACAGGGTAGCCTAATTTACTAACGGACATAATTTTCAATTTTTTAGGAGAAGACTTACAATCCCAAAGCACATATGGTATCAGGCGCTATGGCAGGTGCTATTGCATCTGCAATTACCACACCACTAGACGTCTGCAAGACATTACTAAATACGCAAGAGTCAACTACGTTGAAAACAGTTGGTAAATCACAAATCAATGGCATGATGTATGCAATCAGGACGGTGTATCGAATTGGAGGTTTTCGCGGCTACTTCCAGGTTAGTCCATGTCTCCATCTTTTTTTACCATTATAAGTATCATATTTCATGTAATAAAGATAAGCTTAATTAACATGATCATATTTTTTATTGTGACAGGGAATGTCTGCGCGAGTGTTGTATCAAATGCCATCTACAGCTATTTGTTGGACTGTCTACGAATTCTTCAAATTTGTCATTACAAAGCGAGAGGCAGAATTAGAACACATTTTCGATAGAATTGTATAACACTTTGACTGATTGTAAAAAAATTCTGTAGTAATTATAAGTACATATAAAAAATATATATATATATCTCCTAATAGATTTGAAATAATGAATTTGACAGTGCGAAAGTGAAATATTTGCTGTGATTAATTGAGAAAAAAAAATCATCTGTTTCTTCTAAGTCGTCTTGTGCATTAGTTTCTTACTTCTGTTCTCTTCTCCCAGTAATAAAAAAATGTAAAACTTTCAAAACAAAAATCTGATGAAAAAAGTGTACACCAATTCGGTTCATAATTGATAACTTGGCCTGGATTTTTTTTCATGTAGCTAGTGGCAACATGTAACAATATACATTAATTGCATTCTAAACTTTTCGAAGACTCACCTCAACTATAAAATACTATTTTGCTACAAAGCTTATCAACCCAATCGATCCAAGGCCATTTACTACATCCCTTTTTAATTTTACGATTCATATTTATTAATTCTGTTTCATATTTAATGTCCTGAAAGATATTTTGATGCCACTAAAGTACCATTTCATAGTCCCAATTTTATGGTTAAAAAGGACCGATGAGGTACATTAAACCAAGTAGCAGACCATCAGCCAAGGAGTTCAGAAAGACACCAAATTTGCAGAGATTGCTTTTTATGAGCTTATGCTAATACAATTTTTATGACTTTCCTTGACTTCAAAATCCTACTACAAACCTGGCCTGGGCAAAAGAAAAATCCACCACATATACCGACCGACGACAATGATGACACATTTCGCTACTCTCATCATCTACCTAACACCACCACCGCCACATTCCCTACTTCTGCTACTAAAGCCGAAAAGATTATTTTTCTTCTTATTATTGTCATTACACTTATTACGCACAGAATCAGTGTTATTTTCAAACTGTCTCGACTTATCTATCTTGTTCTCTAAAAAAGCATATTTGTATGGATTATCCTTTTTTGCATTTCCTTTCCACACACACAACATATTTTGCAGTTACCTTTTTCATTTTTAGCTTGGAATTTGCACAGAGATACATACTACTGCACTGTAGCATGGCATGACTGCTTAAGCATGGAAATTAATGGTCACATTATGTAGGCAATTATATAAATAATCGGCTTTGCTCATGGTTCTCATAAAATTGCTTTACTACTCCACCACCACGTAATATGCTTCTTCATTCTTTTCTCCCCTGTTACAATTTTAGCTTTTCTGTAATAGTCTTACCATCATGTCGTGGGAGTGGGAGTCTCACTCGAAGAAACTCAGTTCTTCTCAGATAAAAATCACACTTGAAACGAACGACTACGATACTTTTGCAGTATCCGCAACACATGAAAAACAAATGAACTATTTAGTTTTAAAGCTTCCAGCCCACCATATATGCAAAAATAATAAGAGTTAGATAAACTATAGGATTACAATTTTTACATGGAAAATCCCTTGACAATTTACGTGTAAAATTTTAGAATGTTTCTCTGCCACTCATATCATTGCATTTTAAGTGTATGAGTTTGTATGAATGAGTAGAGGGAAAACAAGTTAATTATCTTTTAGTCAAGTTGTGATGTGTCACTTGTCACATCATCGAGAAGCTTGATGGAGTGTTTTTATTCTTTTGATTTGATTATGTTTTGGTTTTTGGTGATGATATGATGACTTTTTGATGAACTAATGGAAGTGAAATGGAAGGAAGCTTTTTACCTTCGAAAAAAAAACCTTTTGGAAAATAGAAATGTTTGTTGTGCATATGACACCAACACAATTAGCCCATTTTGATTGAGAAATTCAATAATAATATGAAATTGAAATCCACACAACAAATATTTACCTTTTTCCCCTCATTCACTTCTCTTATATGTTGTCTCTCTACTTCATAAACACACACAATAAAAAAAAGCCGTAGCAAAAGTTGAAAATGGCATTTCCTTCCGTTTTCCACCTCATCACAACACATTTTGTCGATAATTGCCACTGCACAGGATGTGGTGCTTCAGCCTGTCGGATGTGATATGTTTGTCAATGTACTTGTGTTACTGTTGTTTGTTTCACACAAAGTACTTTTAATGGCTTTGTACCCAAAAAAAGAGAAGTTTTTAGCGTATTTTGGAAAAAACCATCTTCATCCTCATTTCTCTTCATTTCAAATCGTATGAGTCATAAGGATAGAACTATTTCATATTTTCTACCAGAAAGTTCTCTTCTTTAGAAAGCAGGTAATGTCATCCCTTCTTCTAGATATCCCAGATAAGCTGTTGGGTTCTTGTTGTTGGTAAAATTATTTTCAAAAGCATAAAACTTTTATCTGATGACGTAATACTTATTTTTCTTCGTCTTCAATTGCTCTACCATCATCATCATCCTCGTAAAATTTTTCCTGAACCATGACCCCTACTGTTAGAATGCTTGAAATCATATTGATGAAATTTAGACTAAATCTATTTTCCAGGTAATTTACTCGTCTCTTTCTTGTTGCTTTTCTAGAGAAATAATAGCTTTGTTTCATTGAATGAATTATTCTCCGTGGGAGACCTGGCAGTAAATTTATTTGTTGGAATTCAACAAACAATTGCGTCATCAATCTAAAAATCTGTAAACTGTAAACACGCTGTTCAATAAAGATTCAAAATAGTGCAAAAAAATTAAACTCTTTCAAGTGCAATGAACCGATACATTAATACTCCAAAAGGAACTTGGACTGGACCGCTTTTCCAGCGGACCCTGTTCACTGTTTCCCCTTATTTCTCGCTATTCATAAAAAAGATAAACGGAAAGAGAAAATTGCGTTTTTCTCTGTCCCTGTCCTTGAATACTTTTTCTATGTCTCTTATTACCCTACCCATTCATAAAACAAAAACAAGATACTTACACAAACCATTTTTTATCATTAGTTTCTTTCCTCTTCTTACATCTTAGGAGAAAAAAACTTTTATCCTCAATTCTAAAGAGCTAGCTACTTTACTATTGTTTTCGTCGACCTCTTAATGTTTATTGGATACATTATATGTTTAATGTAACGACTTTGTTTTTGCGCATCCAAGTTTCTCTGATAAACACTAAACCAGAATCGGCCTCTGTTGAACATTAGCACGTCGCGTAAAAGTGTTTACTAATTTAGTCACCAAAGCAGTACAATTTTTAAACACTTTTTCTTGCGATTTCTACTTCTGTAGGAATATAGTTAGCTAGATACTCACCCCATTTTCAATCTTTACTCATAATATTTTAATATAAATATTCCAAATCATGTCATCCTACACGTTTTTATTTAACATAATACATTATTAAACGTATCCAAACCGAACATTTATAACAAAAGCCATAATTTTGTTACTTTCCTCGTTTTGATTTAAATTTTAGGTATCTACTAATAGCATACTTAGCAAGCACTTTAATGTTGTTTGGTCGGAATTGGTTACATCCCATCAACATCCCCATAATCATCACCACAAAACCTTGGCTTGGTTAAAGAAAGAAATTGTTGGCAACCGCCACCACCACCGCCGCCGCTTCTCACCACAAATCCAATTCAATGGCCTCTGCTCACAAGAGATTTAGTCTTGCTAAACTTTACAGTTAATCGCCAAGAAAAACACTTTTTAGGCTTCTAAAGGTATAATTTTGATTCGAAAAGTTTTTTTTTCTCTCCGCTTCTCATTTTAGGAATATGTTTGTACTTCTTCTTCTTCCTGTTACTCCCTCAAGAACAAACACACTGTAATAGTTATTCAGAAAGATTCAGGAGCGGAAAAAAGTGAAGACTCCGGTTCTTCTTCTTCCCTCTTCGCTCCAAACTTAACTTTCATCATCGTCGACTATGAGTAGCATTATATCTGTCATTTTCTTTTACAACAAGTATAATGGATGACCCGACTGACTTGCAATGAAAAAAAAAGAGTTGAGTCAAGTCGACCCAACTGGCTTGGTTTTGGCTTTGGCTACTTGACTAGAAGAGTTATTGGGTGCATATCCAACAAGAGAGAAAGATGAGCACATCTTTCAAAATGCATAGCAACTATAAATGCTGGATTATCAGTATTATCACAGATTATGTAAGTACAATAGAAAAACTGGTGGAAAAACTGACATAATGAACGCAATGATAGCAATTTTAAATAAATGAAGACATCCTCTAACTATCATCATATAAACTTCTTTTTTCCACCGTTTCCATCATAATGCTTTATGGTGAACAATGTAATGGAATGGATAATGGTGGTGGTGGAAGGAGAAAATTACGGCCATCAGACCATCGCATCGCCATCATTTGAATCATTTTAGTCTTTTGTGTGTGTATGTGCGTGTGTCTATATTTATGTCCATGTACCCTCCTGTTCCCATGCAAAAAGTTTTTTTTCAGCCAAAAGAACTTTTTATTCTTTTAGGCTTTTCTGTCTGTCCATACACATATTAGTTACTACTTCTACCTAAACATCTCGTCATCATAGTCATTCTCAGTTTCAACCTGACAAAACGCAAAGATGATTATTTTTATGGAAAGCATAAATATATGTATGGTAGCAAAAAAAGATGATGAGTAGACATATACAATATTTATATCCATACGACTGTCCACTTTTTTCAGTGGCTTTAGCTGTTCTAGTTGTTGTACTAGTGGGCATTTAGTCACAGTTATTCCGGATGGTTGGTTTCCACACAAAGACATCAAGTACAAAAAAAGTAAGTAGTATAGACACATGAACATGTATTCAAGCACTTGCATATAAAAAACAGAAAAAACACGAGGTCACCACACTACACCATGTTTTCGTGTAACAAAAATGTACATACGGTTATGGTACTCTAGGGAGATGGTAAAAATGTGGAACAAAAAGACTCGACTTGGACTGCTTGGGTTTTTGACTTGACTTGAAGAATATGAAAAAAGACTAGCAAATATACATGCATTATGTACTCCTTGTATGTATTTTTAGTATATGAAGAGTAATTAAAGTTGAAAACTATAAAAATCTAAGCATATGTGCAAAAAAAAATACGCGTAAAGAACTACAATGATGACGATGATGATAATGATGGTGAACTTTTAAGAAAATTATTGTTATGGAAAACGTAATGGACTTGCCATGTCAGCAGTGATGAATAAATGTGTAGAAGAAGAATACACTAAATGTGTAAAGACACAGAGAGATACACAAGCATAAAGGTAAGTTACTTGCACTTTCATTTTCCTTCCCTAGAGAAGAAGCAAGTAAATCTCATTGTTGGTCTTGAAAAGAAGCCATCAAAATAGTAGCAGAGAGAGGAACATAGACTTTTCAAAATGGCGAGTTTTGCAATCGCTTAGAATGAATAACAATTTACATTAAATTGGGTATTAAGAGTAAATGGTGTAATTTATTGTTAAATAACAGCAAAAATTTATTGTTTTTACGTATATTATCATCTTTTTTCCTCATTTCTTCATATTTTTTTGGTAGAAAAATTGCACTTGTAAAGGGGGAAGAATGAATGTGTGCGACTGCGAAGTGTTGAGTATGTCTATTTTTTTCTAAGAAATTTCTCAGGAATGGAGAATGTTTTTCCAAGTGATGCGTAAGAAAGACTAGTTAATTTATAGTTTTTTGGAAGAGTGATAATTAATCCGCAACTCTGGTGTTAGAATTGTTTGTCTCACATCACGCACACAAAACAAACACTTGACAGATGGAAAGAAGAGAAGACACGTCCCTTTCCGTCTAATAATTAGTCTGAAAACTTAAGCAGACAATTTCTTCTCGAAAAATAATTAAAAAATAAAAGACTAGCACGAACACTGTCGGATGGCCTGCTATTTTTCAAGTTGATAAGACAAGGTCCAGCTTTGAACTGGCTAATTTTTCACTGCCAAGAAGTGTCATGCCAACTTGGCTAATACATATTCAACAAATGATCATCAGTTCTTCTTTTTTCCCTATTATCCTTCTCCAGAAACAAGCTGCCATAGGCATGGCTAGCCAGAAATATGTCACGTTTTAGTCATCAAGGACGACGCATCGTTAGACGACTGTCCTGTCCAATCTCCCATATTTGAGAAGATGCCATATTTTGTGTGTGTGTGACGTGACTATTATTATTATGCAATTGTAACGATGACGGATCATAAAAAATGTTATGAAGTTTTCATATTTTCTTCTTTGTATGGCTTGGCAAGGTGAAATGTTGCCCTCTCTTCGTGACAGTGCGGTTTGTTACAATTGCCAAAAAAAGGGATGACAAGTGGAGGAAATCAGTTCTTAGCCAGTGCACCCATTTACAATAGCAATCATCCCTGTCAACAACATCATTCTCATCACCATCATGTCACCCTGCTACCTTGTAAGAAGAGGAAACATTCATAATATTATTCATGCTGATGATCAACAAGGAAACAGGGAACAGTTTCCATTTTTCTGCATCAAAAGGTGTGAATGCAAAGTAGGGAGAAAAGATATGCCTATGATTTAAAAAAGAAGAATACTAACAACCCAAAAGAAACTCAGCTTGGCAAGAAAATCCAAAAAAACGCAAAGTTTTGTGTGAGCATCACCCATCATAATGCCAGTTCCACAAACCATCACTGCCACTCTTACAAGTAAACTGATGGTTAGCCTAGCACCACCACCACTATCAGCATTGTTGCTGTGAGCAAAAAACCAGCACAAACCTTATTTCATATCGCCTCACAGGACAGTAATATTATAAAATAAAGTGGTAAAACAGTAGTAGCAGTTATTTTTTTTCAGCAAAGAAAATAGTCACAGACTTAGCTCTTTTGGTAGTGCGTCCTCCTCAAGTCGTTATAACGGTAACGGTGCAACCAGCAGTAGTAGTGGTATGGTGGTGGCGGTGATGCTCCAGTGGTGGCAGTGGGTGAGCTCTCAGTGAGAACGGATATATTTTCAACGTTTTTCCCTTCAATCTATCTCAGTTGTTCGTGGAGTGGTGGTCTTATGCGTTCTCTTTTCCTGTTGTCGTCCGCTGTTGCGTTCTCACATCTCTCTTGACTTGACTTGGTTTGGCTAACGGCAACACTTCATTCACCGAAGCTACAACTTACTTGTTCTTTATTTTCTTTGCTGTATCGCACTCTTCTCGCTCTCTTTCTCACTTTCTCCTGATTTTCTTCAGATCTTCAGTAGCAGCTTCCGTTTTCTTCTCTTTCTCCCTTGAAAGAAAGGAGAAAAGAATCTATATCATAATCTATCTATCAGTATTGGTTACATTACAGCTTCTTCACACCACACGGTCTCCTCTTTACATGTTTTTCTGTTGTAAATAAACAAAAAAACACACACGACATGAAAGAAGGCAGAAAGGTGGAAAAAACAGGAAAATAAAAAGGAATCGGTTTTTTAAGAGAAAAAGAAATTCTTCTTGTTCTACTTCGTCATCTCCTCCAACCTCCTCCTTATGTTGTTCTTCAATTTCCACCATTTTTTTTCGAACAAGGAAGCCATTCACATAAACAGACATAAAGTGGGGAAAAGAGAATTTCCTGTACTGAATCTCATTCTCTTTTGTGAAATGCCATACGAGCATAAATAACGTTTGTGGTAAAAGAGAAAAGAAAGAGTCTAGCGCGACACTAACTGATACGATACGTGTTCCCATTTGTTGTGCTACGGATGTTACCAGAGTTTCTCTGTATGTCTTTCTTGTTTTGCTTGTAACTTTCACATCATTTCATTCTACCCCGTCGTGGGGAAAACTCCTAAAAGGTGTGTTGTATCTTTGTGCGGTCTTCTTCTGGTGTGGTTATCATCATCATCACATCTCCATTCAGAATAATTGTCGTTCCCTCGTAACATAATAATAATCATCTGGAAAGGAAAAACTACAAAAGCCGAAAACCATTCACAGAGAGAGCGACATGGGCTAAGCCAAAGTCTGGGAAAAAATATATGCGTTTTGCGAAGAAATGGCCTCAGAAATTGAAAACCTTCAAGCAATATGTGTAAATGGGAAGACAGAAAAAACACCTTCAATTTCTATCCTTCTTCACAGGAAAAACAATAGCCGTATTACTTTTATTACATACGTAAGGCTCCTCATCTTTTATGCTGGGTGGTAGCACACCAAAAAAATAGTGTAAAAGAAAATACTTTCCATTTCATCTGCATTTTGAGTAGGATTCCCATCAAAAAGTGCATCTTTATTTTTGTCCATGTTCTATGCTTCCATTTATATTTCAACTGAAATAGCTAAAACCATTATTATTATTGCTACGCGTGAAATCTGAGAACAATATAGACTGCTGGGAAAAGCCTCAAAAGCAGACAAGACAATTATTATTATTAGTGAAGACACACCGTTGTCAGCTACCTAAATCTGGATTATATGAATACTAACTTGTATGTATGTTCTTTGATTTCCATATAGGCTGCATATTGTAGCGCAGTTACCAACTGGATTTGTTTCAGAGAGAAAAATAAGTTGTAAAACGTTTGTGTCTGTGTGACGAGCCTATTTATAGTGAAGTGACAGTAGTAAATACATCAATTTCTCGTGCTAAAAACAAAAGTTACTTTTTAGTTGCCTATGTGGTGAGGGTTTTATCCGCAACAAATCTAAACAAACTCAACTATCTAAAAACTAGAACGACTAGACTAAAAACTAAAAAAACAGAACTTCCTTTTTATCATCACCGCCAACAGAAAAAAAACAACAGACGGTGCTATACAATTTACTGTTGATGTTTCCCTAATATTTTTTTTCAAAAAAAACTTGGGCAACAACTTTATACGTTATTTTTTTGTAATAGATACGTACACTACACCCAACACAAGGGATTTCTATAAATATTTATGCGTAGATTATTTAAAAGAATTGCTCCTTCCATTAGCAGCAGCGCAAGGTCATCATCATCTGTCGTCATAGCAATTTTTCTCCCTTCCCCTGGAAAAAAAAGTTGTACAACCACCTTCTATTCTGGAGAGTAAGGTATGTTAAGTCACAATAACAAAAAATATACGTTTTTAATGCATAAAACATATTCTAAAATAATACAAGGGAAAGCATTTGCATACGGATTTAGTCTACTTTACTACAAGCTCTTTTATAGCTAAGCCTCCTTATGCTTAAAAACGCTAATTTCAGATTGCCCCAGTCTCCAAACTTTCTCTTCCTCTCTTCCTTTCTCTATCCAATTTAATCAAAAGCTTTTTTTCTACTCATTCCTTTCTCCCTCTTCACCGCTGGCTCATGTTGAAAGCATTTTTTTTCTACTCCCAAATCGAAATATTTCTACATTTGTACCTCAACACACAATTTTTCTCACTGACACGCACAGACATACACACAAACATATATATGTACACAAAGGATTCTCCTAAAACCACCTAAAACGTTATTTTGATAAATAAATTGTATCTTTTTAATTTGGCTCAAATCAAATAACAGCTTGTTTTTATTTCCGTAATTTGCTTGTTCATCGTGTGCGTGTGTGCTGGTGGTCTAGCATGGTTTGTGTAGAATCAATACCTATCACCAAACCAAGCAAGTCGAAGTGTTATGTTTTGAGTAGTGTGATTATAAATATTCCTCAGGCATAGGTGTTACCATAGTGGTTCTACAGTTTATAAAGTAGTTTTCTCTCTCCCCTGAGATACTAGAAGTGTATATTGTAACAGCTACAAAAACACAAAAACACAACGAAATAAAATATCTCCTAATTTTGATCATATTGTGTGCATATAAACTTTACGTACACACATATTTTATGCATGATATGAAAGGTTGATGGTAAGACAACCCGAAAAAACAGAGAGACAAAAACATAATCATATTCAATTAGGAAAAGAGAGCGTTCAAGAAATGAAGGCCGTTTGGAACGAACGGAAGTAACTTGTAAACGCTGTGCCGCTTCTATGGACATTTTTCCCCTTCTCTAATCTCTTTCTTTAGCTTGTCTTGTAATCCAGTTAGATAGTAGTAGCGCGAATGTCTTTATGCGATTATGAAATTAGGAAAAACCATTAAAGAACATCACAACAACTTCATCATCACACTTTAATCATAGCCTCTGTACTTTGTAAGAAAAAATATATCTTTTTATGCCTAACGTAAAAATTTACGGGAGTCAGTCAGACACTCAATCAACAGATGAAACCTTGTTTATTTTCCTCTCTCACGACAAAAAAAACAGAGAATAAGACGTAGTAAGAAAAACCTACTGTCTCCATTCCTAACATACTCCAACTACTTGAACTTCAATCCAACTCAAATATCATTTTATCATCGTCATAATCATCAAAGTGGATTTTTTGCCTAAGCATATGATAAACCGATTGACTCAATGAATTCGCATGTTACACGCATCTATTCATGCATTCACTAACACATGTCATGACATACTTTTTTATTATATAAAATGTCGAACAAAAATACACACACATGTTTTAAAGCATCCAAAAGGCACATAAGAGATCTTCTGCTGTCTATTTATTTGGTTCCTTTTTCCGACATGTACTTTGTCTACTACTGAATATATAGCCATTTATCATCGCAAAGATTTCATTATGACAATATTTGGTGGTATGGCAGTGGGAAGTTTCCCATACATGCTGTCATACTTGTTCCTTTTCTTGAATGTTTCATTTTTTGCGTGCGCCCCCAAGCCGCGTTGTTGCTGGAAAATCGTGTTGAAAGATAAAGACGCTGTTCTGTCGAGTACAATACAAACACGCGTTCCTTCCTCTCTGATAATTTCTAAATATCCTCTGTAGCGGTAGTGAATGTCATCGTCTATTCTGGGGCATTCAGAAGAATCCCTGGCTCTTTATCTCCTTTCAACTTTTCGTTCTGGTAATAATATCTGCCTCTCTTTAACTCAACTTTAACCCTACACTCATTAAAATAGATGCACGTCTCGATAAGCTAAATACCCTGTGCTTTTACTTTTTGATTGTGACAAAGGGAATGTGGCATATTCGCAAGTGTTATTCTATCATAAGACCTTGCACTCACAAATTTTTCCCACACTTTTCTCAAATTGCTACCCACTAGCACATACCATATTAAAGGACCTTGGTTGAAGTATGTACATAGTTGATAGTGGCGGTGACAATCTCTGCAAAAAAATTGGCCTGGTTTTGTATGGTCTCCCTGCACTCCACTTGTCCTGTCCTATGACATGGCATGGAATGCTATGTTGTGTCGTTGTGTGAATTTGTGAAGTAGATGGGTTCACAGAGATAAAGGAGACAAAGCCATTCGAATTCTTAATAATAGTGATATGGATGCTGCAGGGACGTATTATTGCTTTTTATCTTTTACGTGCAAGTAGGTATGTATGTTACTTGGCGTGTTTATGAGCTGGACCAATTCTCTGAGCAGCAAGTTGGAACCAAAGTTTGCTGGGCTGGGAAGGTGCCTTGCTGTGGTGATCGTGTGAGATCACACACCAATATTATGCACGTTCATACCAAAACTAGCAATCTTGCTACTGCTGGGCTGGTAGTTTCCTCAACCGCAACTTTGTGTTTTCTTCTTCATCCTCTTCCTTTCTTCTTCCTTTAGTGCTTTCTGCATACTATATTGACCTTTAAAAATGCATTTGAGCAAAGTTGTGTATAGGAGTGCACTTATTTATTGGTGTTGTCAAATTCTCAAAAAACACAAAACTTCACAACCTCATGTCATGTACAAAACCAGCACAGTAAATTGAAACGTTCAATTATAGCGTGTAACATTCTGGCTTTTTTTAAAGTTTAACACTTTTACTTTTTACTACCATTAAATGCTTTCACAAATCTGGTTCCTGTGTGTGACACAGAGAAAGTAAGCAGGAGAGCACATCTGTCCTTAAATGTATTCAGAGTCATGATCTAGCATAATGATTGCGTGTGATGAAAGGTAGAGGAACAAGGGGGAGTAAAATGAACCCCTATCGTTCTCAAATATCAGGTCTAAGGAGAATGCTCCTAGATAATATCTTTTTGATGTTGTTTTTGTTACTATGTATTCTTTATGTATATTCTTTATGTATGTATATATGCACATATATTGTAAATGTGTGTGACTGTATATTTTTGTTGGTCTTCATGTACGGTCATTAACAACAGTGATGATGGCCATGATTATTGCAAGTTGAGCAAATGATGACAATGAGATTCACAAGACTTTCATTATACATGTCGTGTCGGAGTCGGACTCTAGCTTCAGTTATTTAATTAACTTGTAAAGTCCACAAGAGAAAAAGGAAAGAAAAGCCGCTCACAGAGAAAATGAATAAAAGAGGAAATAGATGATGGGATGTGGTAATAGTTGATGTGAGATGTACAACGAATATAAATAAAGGGATGCATGCAACATGCAATGGTCGACCAGAAACGGTAGGATTTTGACACTTGCAAAATGTTCTCAGCAGCAGTTCCTTGCCCACACCACATCACCAACCATACCAACAATTTTCATCACTCACACTGTCCATGTATGTATATATATATTTATTGCATTTGTGTTTTTAGACTTCAAAGAAGAAAGTGGCTCATTTTATTAAATGCATGTCTATTCCTGTAGCTGTGCATAGAAATGCTGGTGCCATTATTGCCAGTTGAGTTGTAAATGTAAAGCAAGAAAATTACGGCGTGTCACCACTACCTTCACAATAGCTTATTGAAAGCAACACCAAAGTGGAAGAAAGGAGGCTGACTGATGATGAAGAAAATCCTATTTTCTTTTCGGTGGCAATGTTTTGGAGGCGATATAGCTTTGTTTTTTTTTTCTGCCCGCGATAATACAGTATTAACGACCATACTTACTGACTTACTTTGTTTCCATATAACAAAATCTTACAAAGTTTTAGCCTCCTTTTCCGTAATTAATGTAGCTTATGTGGTTGCTGCACTTGGGTTTCTCCTTTGATAACACTCAGCAGCTATTCTCATTGTAATGATGTAAACAGGAGACAGTTTGAATGCTTACCAACCAATGACCAACATTGCCACCATCATCATCACTTCACCTTATCTTTTCATCAGTCTGACACGGTGGTTTTTTTTCTTCGTACCATAACTTCTTTCAAAGTTTTCTCGTAAGGCTAATAATGGTGCTATTTGACATCCTCATTCACTTTTCTTCCTTGCTTATTTTCTCGCTTTTGATTCATTTGAAATTTTTATGAAACTTCTGTACCAAACTGTCTTGTCCTTCAAACTTTTTATTATTTTTTGAAGTTTAGCAAACACGAAGATGATGGCGTGCTATATGCAATGCTTTCACTTTTCTTTAAAAAAGAGCCGTGTCTCCATCCCACACCCGCACGCTATGAAAACCTCACACTTGACTTTCTCTGACAAGGAAAAGTCAGCACGAAATGGACATTTGCGTTGCCCTATGAAGATCCTAATTTTCGCCTAAGATAAATAAAACAAGTTTTTTGAAAAAAGGGATGTGACGTGATGTCAAATTTGGTTGAAATCACACATGTTCCTTCGCAAAATACAATAATCAATAAAATATTATTTTTAGCCATCGTTCACAAGGTACATAGTGTAATTTTCTGAGAGAATATTGCCCAAAACTTTTGTTCCAAGTATTTTTATTTACTAGAAATCGTACATCGTATGGCTTTGTGAATCTCCATAAGAAACAGAGATTGGTCAACTAACGATAAGTAATGCTGATGATGTTCAAATCATATAAAGTACAGAATAGCTTGTCTTTGATTTCAATAAAAGAGGATTACCATAACGACATCAAAATGAATGTATCCTTTTCCCCCAACCCATAAGATTAGTGCAATGTCATCATAGTCAGCACATCATTTGTCCACCATCCGCTGGAAGATACTCGATTCTTGATTTAGGCGAAAAGAGGATCAAGATAAGATTCTCACAGAAATAGGAACAAAATGGATTGAATCTTATATTGATTGCATTTATCATTAAGGAGAATCACCATCAGCATAATCAACGTACAAATAGAAGTCGATTTTTTTCTTTTGACAAAAAAAGAAAACTTTGCTGGAAGATGATGATAAAAATGTTGATAGCGACCTAGAAGTACATGTGAAGCTGTCCTCTGAAAAAATCTGACTTTAGTAAAGGATAACGAAACATAGTAGTTGAATAGCATTGACTAAAATATACCACTATGTCAACTAGATAACTGACAAAACCCGTTTTTCATCCAGAATTCGAGAAAGAGAGGACTCCCATTTTGACCAAAAGTGCAATAAATCATGGCGCCTAAAACGTGCATAAAAACAGATGCAGAGGCAGACCACCAACACTCACATTCTTCCAAAGTAGAAATACTCTTTTTTTTCTTGCAACTTCACTCAAGTTTAGTCACCATATAGTAGCCTAAGCAAGAAGCTCAAAAGAAATTTATGGATATTGAAAGTTCTTTTTCTGGGTGGACATTTCTTTTTTTCTCTGTCTAACATCCATCCCATCTAATCTCTCTCTTACTACCTAGTATACATGTTGAATGTTCATCTCCGTCATTTTTTTTGTATCATAACAAAAAATCGAATGTCACTTCATTTCAAGTCGTAATACTGATTGAGAGCATTGTCACACGTTACTCCCTATATTAGGTTATCGAGAAAAAAATACTATATAGACATTATTCCTAGTCCAAGTCCGAATAAACTGATTGGCTGAATAATATAATAATATAAACGTGCCACCACCGCTTCAACCCAGCTTTATACCGTACCATTGCACTGGCGGTTTCATCATTAGTCATTAAAACTGTTTATTATTTAGATGCTACTTTCAAAATACATTTGGGGAAAAGTGTGAAATAAATGAATTTGCGAAAAAACTAAAAAACTAAAAGGAAGGCAACTTCTGTGTATATATATGTTTTATTTGCTACGCAGTAAGTCTTTCCTTCCTGACTGCAGTTGTTTATATCAACATATATTTTAGATGTTTATAAGTATATGCACGAATTTTCTCCTTATTTTCCTCCCCCTTGTTCATCATCACTCATGCTTTTGTTACGTTATGCTACTACTTACACGTTACAGCATATGAAAAAGCTGAGGCCAAGAGAACTTCTTTTTTCCCATTTTTTTCTTCTCCAGATGGAATTCAATAAAAAATGTCAAGCATGCCAAAATGAAGAATTAGCTGTGACAAAAAGACGAAAAAGGGGAAAAAAGTCCACATGAAATATCTGGAACTATACACTTGCCCGTCAGTTTAGTTGTTAGTATATACAGATAAAATGAAAAGTTGGTGTTTTGGGGTTGTTGTCGTTGTCATCAGAGACTATATCTTCCTATCTATCTATCCATCTTGTTCCCATCCCGTCACCATAATCGTCATTCTGCACCTAAATTGTGTATACGAAAAGAAAAATGAATGATCGTTCTCGTCCTTTTTATAATGTTGTCTATTGTGAATAATCACAGCTTTCGGTCTTATCTCATATCAGCCCAGCAACTTGAACATGAGCACTTTGAAGACATCGACTACGTCACCTGTTTATTACAGTATTTGTAGATAAAATTTTTTGCATTACCAATACCAATGTAATGGGAGATAATAGACAATAATTTATCTTCAAAGAATGATTTTATTATTTGGATGTCTGCATATTTTGCTTGTGTGATCATCGAAAAAAATAAATTGAAAAAAATGTAAGCTCACGTTCGTAAAAGTTACTACCAGATTTTACATAAAAATTATTGCTTGTCTTTCCTTCTCATAACACTTCAACAAACATAAAAACTGTGTGGAGATAACTTTTCAATAAACTGAACTAAAATATAATTGTGTACATGCTGGTAAATTGTTTCCTCAATTTAATTGCAATGTCTCAAAAACGGATTACCATATGTATGTATATATTTTTGCATGGGAACTTTCCAGTTGCAATGTCTATAAACTATGACCTTGGATGGAAAAGAGAGGCTAAATGTGGTGATAAGGACTATTACAGTGGAAGCAGATGTGTTTGCACATAGCCGAACGCATACAAATAACAGCACATATTATATTGCTTTCTTACTAATTTTCGCCTGTCATGCTCCAGGGGCTTTACAATTAAATTTTTATTCATTTCAAATAGATTGGTTTGCAGAAAATATAAACATCTTTTAATGTCGAGTTTATTGATGATATGTTTATTGTGTAGGCTGTCGGTAAGAGTTCCCTGTAGTGTGGTTTCAATGTAAATAAACGTCCGTTCAATTTTGTTTTCCAATACATAATTTAGTTTTGCTCTCAAGATCCCCCCTGATGCTCAAAGGTCGAATAGAATTTTTTATGTTTGTACCTGACAAACGTATTATTACTTTTTTAAAGATTAAATAAATCTATAAATCCTTCATGAAACGTTTAAAAAAAAGATTTTAAATGACACAAGTTTGCGCTACTTTTATATTTTTAAACCGATTGAACAATTTATACATCCTCCCCCACACTCTTTACGGAACTACGTAAACATTATCCATTCAACCTCCGCATATACACAAGCTCAGGTTCATATAGTCTACTTAGAATTTCGGGACATTGCTGCAAGGCAAATGATCATGGACAAAACTACGCAAAATGAAGATGAGCCACAAACAGAACGAGATACTTATTCACATTTTTAATCATGAATCCCACGCTTTCTTTTCCTTTAAAAAGAAAAAAAGGTCAACATAACAGAGAACTTCTTCACGTTCATGTCATATACGATACTATGTAGAATGTATAAATACCTATAAAGTACCGCAATATTATAGGCTCATATTTTCACAGCAAAATAAGCGTATACAGTTTGCATTGCATGCTTGCCGAATAGCCGAATATGTGAATGAAGGGAAATAAATAATACTACGTGAAAATAGATACAATGACCGTCAGTTGGTTTTTTTGGTTTGAGTTTCTCTCTTTCTCTGCTATTTTTCCTTGAGTTTTCCCTATTTATCCAACATGTACAATAATACTTTGAAAACCAATAAAACACATGGTAAACAGTTGAGTTTGTCATGTGTGTATACATATGTACGTTTGTACTCCGCTAAATCAACAAAAACAGCCAAACTATGAACTGTTTCCCAATTCCATTCAACTATTTTATTCGACCATCCAAACAAAATGGAAAAGAGAACAAAGACAAAACTATCTTGGTCAGATAGGTTAGGTACAAGGAAAATTAAATTTCTCAACGGCAAACCGACAAGGACGACAAGAGCAAAAGATTAAACGCAAGATACTAAAACGTTGTGTATTGAAGTATAATGATGTAAAAGAGCATGTGTGCGTGTGCATAGTGCATATATATATGAATGTATGCATTTTCTATGTAATTATTATCATGATTAGAAGTTCTGCAGAATTCTAATATACTTTTTGGTCGCAGATAAACAATGTAAAGGAAAAACACATAATTTAAATAACAAACTGGCAAGATAATATAAATGAAGATCTCGTTTTATTCACATGTTCAGTTCAACTGCATGATAAATATTTTTATGCATACATGCATACCCATCTATCCATATATATTTAATAAACTTTTAGTGTTTACATTTATTGCTTATTTACACTTTGCAAAACGCAGAACATTTCATAGATTTTTAATGCCATTTGATGATGGAGCTAGAACCATGACTATTATCTTTATGGAAACATTTATGTAACTCCCACACAAAAATAGATACTGTCAACAGCTATTGTCCAGCCATCGCATCGTTTGTGGGTATTTGGGTGCATAATGAAAAGGGTAGATGTTGATGACAGAATAACACCACATTGTTTGCAATAAACAATGTTTTAATGTGCAACTTTTGTTGAAAATGTGCTGATAGGAATTCGGGAGTCATCTAATTATGTAGTTGAAAGCATAAAATGATTTTGTTTTGTTTGTTCGTGGGTAACTCAAAAAGCGCTTTGACCGCCGCTTTCCTTTGGATTTATGTAAGTCTGTAAGTTCTAGAACTATTTAGATTTTTGGCAATGAATGTGACTAGTAAGCTGGCAATGATTATTTCTAAATTTAACAAATAAAACAATTCAATGATCGTAGTAACACTGTTCACAGTTTACTTATGTAGTCTAATGATGATTGCGATGCGATGGGCAATCTGTAATCAAGTAAAGCGAAAATATGGGTGTTATGTATTATCTATTTATTTATGATTATGGAATAATGGAATGCATACTATTTCTGTGTCTGAAAAACCATATTATAAAAGAGTGAAGAAACTATGCCATTTTTCTGTTGCTGTTTTTCTTCATAATGCCTTTTTATTTTCGTCACACGGTCACATTTTCAGTTCTGCTTTTGTAAAAGTGGCAGAGGGAACATCAGAAAAAAAAGTTATAGTGGTCGTAATAGTATCCGTGTTATTTTTATGGTTTATTTTCTCGAATGCTAACGACAAGAACGATGGCAATTATATGCTTATGCTGTTGCTTGTCTTTTTACTTCTCTTTCAGTTATCTTTATTTGGTAGTTTACGACAGTTTGCTTTTGTACTGCTGCTCCAGTCACACAGTCAAACAAAAAAGTAATTTTTTCCCTTATAACTATAATGTGCTGTTATGCATGTTGTCCTTCTTTCGTGACAATGATGATGATAATAATAGTGGCGGTGATGTTAAAATACAAATTAGATGGTTAAACGGAAATCGTAAAAATGTTCATTTCAAACTTGTGAACTGACTAAAAATGCATAAACCTTGTAGTTGGCAGAAAACTGGGAACAAAGTCAATCGCCAGGGTTTAAAAAAAATACGCGATGTCATGCCAGAATAGGAAGAAAATGCTTTATTTTAAGCCAAGGGAATGGCTCATTTCAATATTTAAAATAAACAAATACATGTGCATACAAATTCATATACCTACATATTTCTGATTCCTTGTGTAATATTTGATATCTCAAATTCGTTTTGTAACTTGTACATACACACAAGGAGATTTAAGTAATGTTCTGTGAATTTTTTTTCCCAGGGTATAATGAATTGTGAAAACTGAAATTGAAGTCACATACTTTATAAAGCATAACTAGTTTGTCTCACAGAGATAAGGTTTAGGTGTTAACTTACTAACGGCTTCCAGCTCAAAAAATAAGCTCATTAGGAAAAATAAAGACTAAACTACAAATGTTTCTGATCCGATATCATATTACATGCTTGACTTGTTATTTTTCCATAAATATCTAACCGATGATTATTTGATGTCTTGATAATATCAGAGATGCATGCATGACACATAATAATGTACCTACATAGTAGGAAGATTAGAGCCAAAGTTTATATCCCATATTACTTGAAGATCATCGATAATGAAGTTTCCAGAGAAATATCTCTCAGTTAACTCCATTTCTAAAGATTATTGTTTTGAGAGCATTGTTTAAGTTGAAGCTCACATCGCATTGAAATTACACAGTCTTCCTGTTTTGGATTAAATATTTCAGCCATCACTAATTATATACCTTTACCATTTTACATATTCCTTATATCCCTCTTTTCCAGGGCTAAAATAAAGTTTTGGCTATCATATTGACTATTATGGTTTCTGGGGTGTTTTTTCATTGTTTATAAGCCTAATAATAAGCAAGGATAATTAGATATGCACATGTTATTATGGATTCAGACAGTTCTGTCATCTATAACCACAAATTAACTTTGTACTTGTACTGCATTACTGAGAAAATTATGCCATTTTGTGTAACATTTTCCTGTTAAAGCATTTGACATATTCTATTTACAGGGAAAAGTCCGAATAAAATTCCAAGGTGTGTAGTTCAAAAAATTTAATATGTAAAGACAATATGAGGACTTGAGTTTCTGTTTAAGTTACACCCACAAAAACAAAGACTGGTCCACCTTCCTTCAATTCCAATAATGACAAGCTTTATTATTTAAACAGAATGAATGAAAATTTGCTGCCAGCGCAACAGTAGGACATATTTCCTAATGAAGTTTACCCAAACAAACCCACTTTCTAAATTAACCATTTCAACTTTACTACTACTTTCATGCATACTCCCACTTAAATAAAAGCATTAAATTACATTAGTTAAAGGTTTAATAACCCGCATCTCTATATGGGATTAATATATCATATCTCTCATATTTATTTATGTAAACTGTTGAAAACAGTTCTTTTGTAGTCTCTCAGATATTACACTCTTCTGTTCATTCAATTTTGCGGAAAGCCAAATATGTACAAAGACTAACCGTAAGTAAATATGTGAGTACCACAAGTTGCATGTTGCACGGAAAATGTCAAATTTTTCATTTATGTATATTGCTATTTCTAGGCATATTGCAATGTAAAGTTTCATTAAAAATGTTCACCACTCAGAACGAAAAAAGCTATTGTTTACCGCAACAAGCAAGTTTCTTTGGTCCATTTGAGGTCGCTGTTGTTACATCGCATTTTTCGGTCAACAACCACGAAACGAAAGAAGAAAGCCAAAGGAATACTGTCTTCTTGTGCTGTGTGGCGGAGGTGCTGGAATGCAAGTACCTATGATAATGGTTGTGGTAGTACTTGATGTAATGGAGCTTGTATGGTAAAAAGAAAGATGTTCCGACGAAAAAGCATGTTGTGTCTGTACTCTAAGCTGAGGTTACCCTGTTTTTCTCAAACTGAGAAATGAAAAGTAGCTCGACTCTAAAGCCGAAGAAAA
Source organism: Entomobrya multifasciata (assembly GCA_034693345.1). NCBI lineage: Eukaryota > Metazoa > Arthropoda > Collembola > Entomobryomorpha > Entomobryidae > Entomobrya > Entomobrya multifasciata. Next base: position 24,315 of record JAQFXM010001803.1, read on the forward strand.
GGTATGTCCATAAAATCATAAAAGCACATTGACGATGGCATACTCCTACTCTACTGAAAAGCTGCAACTACATCTTAGCATTTATTGTGTCACGCTCGATAAAATATGCGTACCTCTGTGATGCGATGTTATGTCATGTCGAGAAGACTTGACTGACTGACTGACTGTTAATAATACTGCCAAGCAAGAGCTTTTGTTATATGATGGGATGAAGTAAACTACATCTTTTTCAAAAAAAGAAAGAAAGGTATTTGTAGTCACAGTCAAGTCACTTTTCTAAATGTTTAAATTCTTGTTTACTACCACTGCATAAAAAATGGGAGATACAGGTTTTCTTTAAAGGATGCATATATGCATGTTTGTCCATCCCTCCATCGTAGACTCAAGTCAGTATGTAATTTACAAGAATAGCTGAGTTTCAAGAAACTTTTTTATTTGAGTGTATGAACGTCTGAAAGGAAGATCACTGCTGCAGCAGTGAGCACTGTTGAAAAATTCCTGGTGGGCTTGTAAAACTTTTTGCAAGTGTAGTTTCGCCCGTCGCACTGTATGTTGTTATTAGGGAAACATGACGAGTGAAAAAAGATAAAATGTCCGAGCAAAAGAGGACGAGTCATCGAAAACTCAAAACGGAAGTGCGAGTTATTCAACTGAAGGAACTAACGAGAACATACAAAAAATAACGCAAATCAAACTAGTACACATACATATTATGCACCTCTCTTATGAGGAAACCGTGGTATGTATGTTAACAAGCTGATTGGTCATGTCATGAAGTCATTGCATTGCACAGTGCACCTAACTCTTTTCTTACAGAGTATCACCGGAAAATTATGAATAAGGTGTTATGTCTGCCTTTTTGTAAAGATATATGCATGAAAGAATGATGATGTAGGAACGCAAAGCAAAATTCAGTTATAATAAGTTTACCATAAAGCTTTTAATTGTTGAATGGCACAGTAATTCGGGCTAATAGGAAGTTTTTATGTGGAAGTTTTGTTCAACGAGCTTGTATGAAAGGCTTATTGGCTTTACTCTCATAAGTAAGTAAACCAAAACCTTAATTACATCCGTTATGCCAAGTCTTGTCACAAAATTCTTCATTGACAAGTTCTGCTGAATAGCTGAATGTATTTTACCTAGTAAAATGTACTTAATTTGCAGTGAACCAATTTTCTCATATAAATACACAGCAAATGTAGTAAATTTCAGTGGTGTACATGTACATACTAAACATTTCACTGGTACGGACGAGTCAGTGACGACATAAGTTTTCTCCCTTTCATAAAGTAAATTGAGTTTTCTTCGGCACCTGCCTTCAGAGAAGAGGGAAAAGGAAGGAAGCACGATTTCCCTTCGCCGTGTCTGAAAAGGATGAAGCCTTTTGTAAAACAATTTGCGATGATATAGTATGTCTACCTACACATTCCTTAGATAAAATATGTTCTTGAACACTGTTGTTTAATTGTGTTTGCACTTCCTGCAACCTGGAGCACTATGTAACTTAAAAGTTAAAAGAGCACACCTAATGTAAATATATTTACTAGTTTTGTGAAATAAAATGATCGTAAAAATCAACAATCAAATAATAGCACCAACAAAACCAGCATTCATGCATTGATTCATAAAATATTGTGTTGTCATTTCCGATTTGTTTGTAGCAAACAAAATTATATTCTTTTTTACGTGTTTGTGCGCGCGTGTTTGTGCAACGTGTTCTTTTTTATTTTTGACAGTTGCATGTATTTTTAATTGAATTTCGCATTGCACAACAAGTATACTTTTAGTTGACATGCTTTCCCCTTACTTCAAAGGAAAGAATAAAAAGTATCAAATTGTTAACCTTTCTTCTGGACTCGCCTCGACACACCTCCAAGGGATCATGGCGTGTAGTATGTGACATGATCTACGAGTATGTTAAGCAAAAATTGCTCTGCTTTTGCACGTGCCTTCTATGCTTGCTTGACTGTTCTTTTTAATGTGTTTAGATCCTTAGTATAATATGTTCTTCATACAAGTTAATAAAGCAGCCATAAAGTGAATATCATGTGGAAACTAACAAATATCATCTAAATAAAAAGCAAACTCTGAATGCCATTAAATACTTGAACAAGCACATTTATCAAATTCACTAAAAAAATTTGAATTCCCAGAACACCCAATTCGTCATAAAATATCATTATTGAAATATCTGTGCGAATGAGATTGAAATACTTTTCACAGGAAAAATATAATTAATTTTCCGCTCTTCTTCAGCTTTTTCTTGGCTTCATAATAATAAACGCACTCCTTCATCAATTCCAAGTTCCAAGTACACTTGATCATTGGTTGCTCTTATGTAAGTAAAAAAGCACGTTTTTTTGGGTGCCAGTGCCACAGAGAAAACCGTCAAGTCAGCCACCATCACCACCACTACTTGTCTCTTGCTTCATTCCACTTTTCTTTCTTTTCCCTCTAATTTATTCTGATGAAACAATCAAAGTTATCCGTCTCTCCCTTCGTGTCTCGCACTCTTTCTCTCTCTCCAGCAACTTTACAAATTAATGTCATCAATGCTGATCGTCAAGTCGTCTACTGCCGAGTCCCATGTCTTTCAGAAAAAGATCCACAGTCACATACATTCCGGCTTCCACATTTTTCTACGTAATTTTTTTTCCGTTGAAAACTTTTTTTAAACAAAAAATCTGTCATGGTGGATGAGTTGCTGTTATAAAACCAAAATGAATGAATGAATAAATGGGACCAAGGTAAAATACCATGCAGCACAAAGAATGGAAAAAGGTTATACTAAAAAACAATTCTTGTGTAAAGTAAGCTTTGTGAATAAAAATGAAAATTACTTTTCTCCTTTTATATATTAAATTTATGCATTCAGTGTTCATGACAGGTAAATTATGCCGTTATAATAGCGCAGTTATAACTTTTAAAAATACAAATGAAGTACTAAGAAGGAGAGACAGAGGGAGAAAAAAATAAGCTTCGCTCTTTAAAAAAGTTAACTTTACTATTTTCATTTTCGTGCTTCTTTTCTCTTCTTCCACAACTCGAGGCGGTGCTCTAACACGTTTTCTAAGAAAACTGATCGTCTTAAGTCGAAATTTGGAAAATATTGTTTGAGCAAAAGAAAATCACGGAATTCTTTCCCAACATACAAAAACATGCATCTTTTTTCTCATAATCAGCCACCTACACTGACGCCTCGTTTGTTACACTGTTACTCTCATGATATGATGTTTGATGCAGCATCATTTCGGTGGTGAAATTTTTGATATTCAATAACATTCGACAAAAACATTGGTTCATTGGTATTTACCTATCAAGTTCATAACTTTGTGTCACAATTGATATACATAAATCTACCCACGCATAATATATTTTGTAACATCACTGTACCAGCAGCATCACTAGTTTTGGCCGAAAATTGATACAATTTCTTAGAAAAATATTCATTTATACATTCATTCTTCATATCCCAAATGTTCTCTTCGTCCCATTTTAACGTAACAATCCTCACTCAATTTACTTTACAAGAAAACTAATGTAACAGAATACTTCGTGTTTTTCTTATGAATTTCCTGCTGAACGTGTCACTTGACACCGGATTGCAAGCAAAATTGTTTCCGTGTCCTTGTGAACTATATTACATGAAAATATTACAGATTTTTTTTTGCTGATTCCCAGAAAAAAAGGGGAAAAGTAAGAATGAGGCCTGAGACTTTCTAATATCAACATATTTTACTACTGTTTCTGTATTATTATTGTTATCATTATTTTTTCTTGTAAAACTACTCGCTTCACTTGACTCAAATTTATGGATTTTTTTTCAGAGACCTTCAGAAAATATACTAGAAAAGTCAGAATAGGTTTGCCAGTTAAGTGACCTTAGCGCTTTTTGAAGTAACTTTTTCACGTAAGAATAACATTTTGGAAGAAGCATATATACATAAGGAAAACTTTCTTTTTTCTCCATTCCATCGTTAATATTTTCTCAAACAAGACAAATACTTCCCACACAGCTTATGTAGCTGTTATAAAGAAACTAAAGATGAATTGGTGATGATGTCGGTTTTTGCAATGCTTATAAATACCAAGTGTACTTATAGAACACTTGGTTAGATTTTTCCTAGGAAAAAAAGTAACAACGAAAAAATGGTTGTCTTAGGCAACATGTGAGTTTACGTGTATGTGTATGATTCTGAATGTCATCATCATAAATACTTCAAAAAGAAGAAAAGGAATTTAATGATATTTTCCTCTCTCTGCCTCCAAACCCCCACCCCTTCCCCCAAGCAGTATTCGCATGACTTTATCTGATTATGCGTGCTTAACTAAATAGAAATCTTGAATCAGTAGCTCCTTTCAAATAACTTGTTACAAAGAATCTTATTATTGTAAGTTCATTCCTCACATGCTTCCCAAGACTAAAATGTCAAATGTATACATTACATATGAAATCGCCAATTAGAAACTCCGAGCGAGTATTTAGAGTTGACTGACGCATTTTTTTAGTAATAATGAAAATGATAAAGGTTATATTAAGTATGCTAAACGGAAGTATGCTAGTTATAAAAGAGACTTCAATGTCTGGGGAAATAGGTTTATTGTCAATTTTTTTTTGAATAGACAGCATTCAAATAATAAGTCTGACGAGTCAAACCCAGCAAGCAGGCAAAAGTTTCCAATGCAT
>JAQFXM010001804.1:0-28999 GCA_034693345.1 Entomobrya multifasciata
GATCAATATAAACCATAATTTCTACAACGATACACATGTAAACTGAATAAGTCAATTTTTGATAGCAAATTGTGGAAGTAATTTTTTTCTTCTCTGCCAATTTACTTTGCAAAAGAGATTTGTTCGCAAGATTTGTACAAGGAGATTACAACTCTTTCCCAAAATATTATTTCTTATGATTGGAATTGCAACATGCCTAAGAATTTCCTTTTCTATTACAACAATTCAATTGTATTGAAGGAAATATCTTTTTTTTTTCTTATTGCTGTGATCTTGATGTGATTATTACGCTCTGATGGATTGCCAACAACGTGAGAAGAAGAGTCAATCATGAAGAGTTGCTATCCATGTATTTTGATTCAAGAACTGTAGATATTATTCTTTGAACGATATTGTCATCATCTAAATGCGATATGTATCCCATATTTTTCTCTTTGTCACGTTCTTATAAGAAAAAGGAATACTATAATTCACGTGACGAAGTGACGAATGATGTGGCAAAAATAAATACAAAAGATAACCCATGAAATATCAAAAAAATCGTCAAATTCACTTCCAAATTTTTTTGCTTGGTTTACACAAAACTTGCTTTCATTACTTTTCTAATAGATTATATTCGTTTATATGTATAAGTAACAGCAAAAAAAAAAAAGAAATCAAAGTAATCATGAAATTATCATTTTTATGCTCTTAAATTCAAAGGAAGATCCAATAATTTTTGGATGATAAAAGTTTCTTGTTCTTGCTGTCATAAATTTAATTACAATTTTTTTCAGTACTTTTTTCGAGGAACAATTTACCAACCAGTTACATTAGTACTTTATTTCGTGTATTATTACCCCAATATTTTTTTTAGGTCGAATCTATAACATCGAACATAAAAAAGAATCAAAATACATTCTAACAAAATAAATCAGTCACGATACTAGTGATCATCATGATATTCTTTTTGTTTGCAACAAACCAATTCCAATAATAGCACAATAAGTTTTCATAACAGACATGATTTTATCATCTTGTGCACTATAGTTCCCCCGAAGAAGAAAGACTCTTTAGATTTTTATTGATGTCAGAACAAGTTTTTTGTTAGCCATAATGCAATGTTGCTATATTGCTACTAGTACTTGGCTAACTTGGATAAATGCATTGACTACTTTATATACATTGTACAAACTACTTACCGGCGTCTTATCAATGTGAATCGGGCGAAGTTGCGAGTCATAAAGGAGTCTGCTAGGCTCTATGTTGATTGGACTCTGGCGCCGACCCTTGCTGCACAAGTTCCATTGTGGATTGATCAACCCCCAAAATGCTGGCCCTGCAAAAAAAAACACACACATAATAATAATATATTCATATCTTTTCCCTCAGTCAGTTATACATATGTATATCCATCCCACTTTCCCATATCACACAGCTCACTTCACATTATACTTCCTTTGTAACTTTCCCCATTGCACGTACATATTATACACAACAGAAAAAAATATATTGAATTTTCTCTGTGTATTTCTGGAAATCAGTTCATTCCTCCAGAAACTTACAGAGAATAGAAGTAAAGTAAACTAATACTATCTTTTCCGATGTAACGTACTTTTTTCCCTTTCCAGAAAATATTACATAATGTGTTGAATAACAACATTGCGGAAAGTTACATTCATCGGATAATACGACATTACTGTACAACCAAACTTGCACGTAGCGTATATATCCGATAGACAGATAAAGTAAACGGGAGAAAATTTTCAAGAAAGCCATCGTCGTCATCTTCATCGCCGTCGTCGCCGCCACAACCACCACCACCACTGTTTTTTTGGATGACGCCACCATTCACTACTTTTCCTCCTGTCTGTCGGCGTCTCGCACTCTTCATGTTCCCAAACCAAGAGTATATATAGCAATAGGGAAAGGAAATTCAAGCATCAGTTTATTTTGGGTCCACGTTTTCCAAAAACTACTCTCATTCTTTTTTCTCTGATACTTCCCCTCTCTTTCGCAAAAGCAGAGAAAAAACAGCATCTTTCATATCTATAAACTTTATGCACTTTTCTGTTTTTTAGTGTGGCGTCTTTCTGCCTGCTACCCTCTTCTCTTGTCAGATTGCATCTAAAAAAAATTCTATGTACTCTCAATTTTCCAAGGAAAATAGCAAACTTTTCTTTTTCCCATTCAAGTTGAAGAAGAAGAGGAGAGAATGTTACGTACAGAAAAAAAGAAGAAACTAGTTAAAAGCTAGTAAGCACATGAAAAGCTGAAAAATTACTTTTTAACATCAGCATGATCATCTCTCTCTGTGTATATATATGTATGTCTTTACTTTATACGCCCCTTTTAGTATATATGCTAGAGTCACGTGTATCTTTTATATATATTATGCTTGTCTCATCGTCAGTACCATTTTTACCCTTTCAATGGACAGAGAAACGACTCAAGTAATGAGAATCTCAACACAACATCTGAATCTTCAAAAATGTTCATTCCACTGCCACACTCAAATCTTATCATGTTAATTTTGCGAGTTAGTTTTGAGGAGTTTTCCTGGAAAAATCTAAGTTAGTCTAACCAGTTAAATTTATACATGTGAGGTAATTGACATTAAATAACTTGCCAATTACAACTTATGAAAATACCTGGAAAACTATCTGCTATATTATCTGACTGATGAGAAAGTTGTCAAATTTTGAGATGAATTTTGAGAAAATAACGAAATTGCAAAAATAAAGACTTGTGTACACGAATTACGAATATGAATACTAAATTCCTGTATTAATCGTTGAGGTAGGTCAAGGTTTAGTTATTAACGTAATTAAATATTTCAAAATATAATATGAAAATTTATGTTATATTTTAGTAAATTTGAACTTTCGAAATATGTTTTACATTTTTTTTTTACTTTTTGGTACTTGCCTACAACCCTAAAAAGTATTATTATTACATTAAAATGAGCTTTTCTAGTAAAGTAGAATAACTTTGTCATCCCTCCTTGTTTTTTTGTATGTTTGGATGTTAAAGTGGTGAGTGGTGGTGGTAACATTATTATTAGCATTATTTATATCTCGTTACTTTCCATCTTTTCAAAACATTCCCACACACATCCTTTATACATGAGAGACTTTTTGTATGAGATACTGTGAAAAAAATTTGTACAAGGGAAAAGTTAAGATTTTCAAAAGAAAAAAAAGTGGAAGAATATAGCTTACAAACAAGGAGGAATAAAAATATGGTAAAAGTTTTCATGTAAAACTTGATGATGTCCTGTATACTCTACTTTGTATATACTTAACTTCTCAGTCTGCAAAAGAAAAATTTCTCTTAAAAATCTCTTTTTTCGTCTTTCACTCTCAGCAAAGTATAAACTCATACATTTGGTAAAAAATATATGGTATCAATTGTATTATCAACCATATTATCTGTCTTCACGCTTTTTATGCAATTGCATTTGAAACAATATTCTCTCTTATATTATCTTTTTGTTATGCTGAAAACGAAAGGAGTCAATGTTCAATGTTATTTATTAGAAAGGATCAGGTATCCCACAAATTTGTACAAAACAAATGTAAAATTTAGGGCATCTAAAATAATATTACCTATTTAGGTCTCTGTTTTGTGCCGTGCACCTTGTAACAATTGTCATTGACTATGATACCACAACAATATCATTTGCATAATTTCCAATACAGTTTTCCAGACTAGACAAATAACTTGAAAATAAAATCACTCCAAATTATTCTCGTGAGAAACAAGGTTCCATTCTCCTGACACAATAAGATGTTCTCTATATTCCATTAAGAATCATCATGAATTTTTCATGTTTTACTGGAAATATTATTATTAGTAGTTCTATACCAAATTTTTTTGTCTAGAAAAAAAAACACAGAGTGCTTTTTATATTATTATTTGTAAAATATTCCAAAAAAGAGGAAAGATAATGCACATCGACATATAAGAGTAGAGCAGCTTTCATGGGTCCCAAACGAGAAGAAGATGATGATTTTTATTTTTATACATGAACTGTTCTCACGTCTCACTGTTCCCACATCGCCACATCATCATCATATACTTTTTTCTCTCTACTAACTGAATAAATAAGAAAAAAGAGAAGGAAAATGATAGGAAAATGTTGATTGACTGGTTGGAATAAGTTTGTCTGATTTTCATCTGGAGCAGTGTAGTAAAAAGGAACAAGTTGAAGCTCTAGTGATGATGGTGGTGAGAAAAAGATTTTGAGATGGCGAAAATCTTTTTACACGTCAAAGTTTGGGCTGGAAGGCAGACTAGACCAAACCAAACCAGAAAACCTAGCCAAGCCAGGCCAAGCCAGCTCTCAACTTGTTTACCCTGTGGATTTTCCATTTTACTACAAAAGGGAAAAAAGCTATGATGGTGGAGCCGAGCGGTGGTGGTGCTAGTGATGTGATGACGATGACTACTTGACTGAGGGTAAGACTTTTTTAGTTTCCATGCAAAAGGATAGCCTTGTATCATAGCACAGCCTCACCGAAAAAACCAAAGAGACAAACCGAATCAAAACTGATCTGGGACGGTGATGTTGGCGGTGGTGGTGATATGATGACGATCATGATGACACACGAACTTTTTTTTAAACATGAGGATTTATAAATCAAAGCAGTGGTAACGATTTCCCTTGCTGGAGAATAAAATGATTTTTTTTCTACTTTGAACTTTCACTTTGACAACAAAAAGTTGATATAGTGTTAAAAAGAGAAAAAAAAAAATGGAACGGAAATGAGGTATGATTTGAGGACGGAAATGGTATATCCCTTTTTTGTTCAATATATTTATTTCTCTGTGTGTCTTTTCCCCTCTCACCTTTAAATCCTATCAATAAGCTGGACAAATTCGATATCTTGAAAATAACACCCTATAAGTCTGATAATTTATTTATTTTTAGTTTTGACGAGACTTTCTGCCCTTGCATGGCCTCCTGACTTGGCCAACAGAAATCCTTTGGCAGTACATTAACCTTTCATACTATTAGCATAATGATAATAGGTGAGAACTCTGAAAGTAATCATGATGGATGTTTGCATGATTACTCCTTTGGGAAGATGGAGAAAGAGAGAGAAAAGAAGACGTTCAGTGCAGTTAGAACAAAACTAATATGTTTGTATATACACCTCTCTTTCTACTTTCTCCTTTTTAGATTCCAGTAGGAGTTCTAGTGAGAGGCAATTAATTGTTTCTAGTTTCCACTTATCAATGTTGATTTATGATGCGAAAGGGCAAAGTGAAGCAGACAGAAGAGAAAACTGTATAGTGTGTAGAGCAGCGGTGGTGGCGGTGGCAGCAGCCAAGCCAAAGCAGGATTTCATCCAACCAAGCAAACAGCCGTACTTCCTTTTTTGAAAAGGGGTAACATTAACAGCGGCGGCATGGCATGATCTGGTCTGGTCTGTGTGTCTCGAGGGACTTCTCACTAAATAGCTCTGCTAAACTCTATTTTTTCTTACTCATCTTCAGTTTTCCTGGCTTTTCCTTCTTTTTGTGAAATGATGATAGTGTTACCAATACCTTATTGTTGGAATGAATGGAGAGAGGTCGATGAAAGATACACCGACAAAAATACGTCTAAAACCTGATCTTGCAATCTATTCTTGAATCTTGATCATTTTTTTCAATTCTGACACAAAATATGAGCCAATTTTATATCGTAACTGCCTATTTGCTATACTTTTTACTGCACTCTCATTCAACGATGTTTGTTGGCATAGTAACTTTAATGATATAATTGTTTAAATATCTGCTCGTCCCTTCCTATTTACATTGGCGCACGCACCAATTTATAATTTTTGTAAAATTAATTTGCAGGGGTTCATGCTCTTTATATTATCTCCTTTTTATTTATTCTTGTTTCCCAATGGCCACTGATTGCTAATATTTAGAGCTCACTGTAAATATTTGATATAAAATAAATACGTTATTTCACATGAAAGTATTCCTGTATTTATGTTTTTTTTTTAAATCTTTGATTAATCTTTCAAAATATTTACTTGGTAACTGAAGAGCCAATACCTCAGTACAAAATAAGCCTTCTTATAAATTGTCATTACATTTCTTACATTTTTTCTTCTTCTCTCCGCATCACGCACAATCAATTCCCTTTAGTGTACCAATAAGCGGATAAAAAAAGTTAAAAGAGATATACAATTTTATTTTAAAGAGTGAGCTTCCGCAATCTAAAGAATATTAAAAAGCTAAACCTTTTCAAGTTTCAATGTGTCGAGTTGTGCTTGCGTGTTCTAAGTACCGAGCTAAACCAAGCCAAAAAATAAAATACTTTCCTCCACTCCTCTCCACTCGGCCTTGAAAACACATAAAAAATGTAAACGAAATACAACCAGAAAATCGTAAACCTTCCATCATACTTTTAAATAGAAAAAGATTTCCTTGAAACATTCCTTCTTTTTTTGCTCACTTTCCTCCTTTTTATTTGTCATTCTCAGTCTATGTTTCTCTTTAATCCACATGTTTATCTAAAAGTGGATAATACCCATTTACGCTTCAATATATCCATCCCCGTTCCCCATCCTCCAACTTCTTCCTTTTTTACTACCGAATCCCCGTGAAAAGTAACTACTTGTACAACGACGATTCAATTGTACTTACTATCTGTCTGTTTTTCTTACATCTCTCTATGGTGTTGTGTCTGTGCAACCAAAAAAAATCAAGATCTCAAGTGAAAATCGAGTAAACTAGCTTTATAAACACATTTTCATGTAACAACACAAAAAAAACTTAGGATCCCGATCGGATGCATCAATGCACATACCAATGCATACTTATTACCATGTATACTTACATTTTTTTCGCTGTGTCTGTCAATTCAAGTCTAAAAATCCTGTTTCAACTTTCTCAGCAGAAAAAAAACAGAGAGTTGGTTTTGCCTTTTGCTCGTGTGTCTGATCTTTGATCCTCTGATCTCCCTCCTCCCCCACATCTCTATAAACTGATCTTTTTTTCGTGAAAGGAAATATAGCATATTTTATAGACACGCACTTTTTTGCACCAACTACAAACCAACTCCATTCCGATACATATCACCATGCCCGGGCATTGCATTACTTGATCACAGGACACATTTCCTTTTCTTTTTTCTACCTTCTCACTAATCTCAAATTCAGAGTCAAGTTCATGTGTACATTGTTTCCTTGTTTCTACCCTAAAGGCATACAAAGGAGGATTCAACTTTCAAGTATATTATATCTAAAACAGTATCTAATGTGTTCATACATGTATAGGTTAACCATGTATGCACACCAGCACAACTACTTGATTTTATTTTCTTTAAAATAAAGTCAACTTTGTACCTTTTAGTAAGTGTATCAGTTGTGGAATCAAACACTGCCAATATATTGACGTATCAGCGAATTTTCCTCTGTTTTTTGTAAAAAGAAAAGCAATAGTAGTAAAGTAAGGCGCTATGACAAAGAAAAAAATCTCTTATTCTTTTTTACCCCTTTTTTTCCTTGTCGGATTTGCCGATCAATAAGATTGTTCAAAAGGCATTAAAAAGATATCTATATTTAGTTTAGTGCAGAGAGAGAACTGTACTTTTTATACTTGTTTTTTCCTTAGTTCCTTCAAAAAATTGTCAGTTTGTCTGTGTTCTTGTCTTATTGTTATGGAATAAGTGGTTGTCTCTTTATCTCTGTTTATCTTTTTGCAGTGACTGGGAAATGCCCTCTTTTGTTTCCTGTTCATGTTCATGGTCAAGTTGAATGAGAAGTAGTAAACAAAGAAAAAAATGTGAAGAGACAATTACTTTGTTATTATTGTTGTCCGTGTATTGATAACATGTTATGCATTTTTTTTTCTTGTATGTCTTCTTGCCTAGAGTCGAGAGTGCTTGAGTATAGCCCCCCTCCACCCCAAACAGGAAAAAATATATATCTACCTACTTAACTTGTTCTAATGTTTATTGGTTTGGAAAGCTTCTCTTTTGTTGTTGTGGGAACACTATTGAAGCTATTGAAGCAGACAGGAAAACAAAACAAAAATAAAACTCACTCAGTCAGTTGGAGAAGAAGAATAAGAAAATCTTCTATCTTTTTTTCGCTTTTGGCGGATGCAAGAGCATCAGAATCACGATACGATAGAAGCATCTTCTATGAATTGTCTCCATTACTCTCTAGAATAATGCACGTTCATTCACTCCATTTCCGACAAGGAGGGATACCAAACATCCACATCATCCGTCCATTTTGAGGTAACTCGCTGGAAAACTGTTTTCACTTTTATAGATCTAGCTTTTCTCTCTCTCTTGCCTATTGCCATGCCATACTCTATTATTGCTAATTCAAGCGTGTGCCCGTAAGTGCACCCTGTTCAAAATGTAGAGAAAGCGGCGAAAAGATTCATTCATCTTAATGGGTAGTAGTAGTGGTGGTGGTGGTGGTGGGTATGATGTGATGGTGTGGTATCCCCACACAACACACACATGTCCATCTTTCTGCCTGTCTGTATTATTGTATGTGTCTGTGTATATCCGACTTTGAATAAGACATCACATCAAGACACAATACTATACTATTTGCTTTAGATTTAGTGGAAAGGAAAGATTTTAAAGATAATAACACATGAAATATCTCATTCACTTTTTGAGTTGAAGGGAAATGTACCATCACCACCCATACCCATGCCATATCCTCATCCTCAATGACATCTCATCTTCATGCATAGTCAACATTGTTATAAGACATAGTCGTTTTGTCTCATAGTGCACACATTTATTATAGCATTTTGTAGACTTTTGCTGCATCATCATCGTTACAACCAGAGACCAAGACTTCGTTAAGATGCAAATCTTTTCGTTCAACTTGGTTCTAAAATAATGAACTCTTGTAGTAGTGTACAAGCTTCTCTACTGATTTTCAAACTAGGGATTTTGAATTGCTCTTGGAAGAAACCTTGAATTTGAATGCAAACGCAAACAGGTGAAAAATGGGCCTGTTAATTGAAGAATCATCCAATCCAGCAAATGTTTAATGCTGATGAGGTGGCTGCTGCATCTCTTCAATAATAACTGTGTAGTCAGTCAGCATGCTATGGTTTTAAGCATTTATTGAAAGGATTTTAATGGGAAAATGGGAAATGCAGCTTGGTTTAATGAGCACACAAATTTGGCCGATGAGAAAATTTCCAAAATGCTTTCTGTGGTTTAGGTAGTAAAAAGCTCAAAATATTATTATCAGTTGCTCTATTACCGCTGCACCAAACTGCACTAGTGGCAAACATTGCGGTGACAGAGAGAAGAGGAGAAGGTGATGCTGCTAAACGTGTACTTTTTGGTGACGAATGCCTTTTCCCTTGTGCAACCTTTCTTGAAGACAGCAAGTAGACAAGGACAAAGGATTTTCTTGCTCCTGGAGCAAATTTTCCCTTAGTTTGGCTTCCAAAGAGTGCCAAATGGCAATGAGAATATTATGCATAGTTTGCTTTCTTCGAGAATGTTATTTTCTACTTACATTATAAACGTACACACACTCACTGGGGCACACGGAGAGAGTAAAAAAAGAGTGGAGAATATCCCACAAAAGTCCCATCTCAACACCAAAAACCAAAAGTAAAGCCAAAGCAGAGGAAAAAAAGACTAGAGGGGATAGAAGTGAGAAGGAGAGAAAGGGAGGATGTTTCCTTTCCTCATGCCTTTTGATCCTGCTAACTTACGAGAAAGTGTAATAAATTTCTTATCTGTCTCCTTTCCCCCTCTCTCTTTTCTCCAAAGCTTTACTCCCTGCGTGCCTTTTTCCTTTACCTGATTTTCCCCTGTCTCAGCGTTTTTTTTTCTTTCTCTACATTTTTAGCTGGGAAATATTAGAGATCCTCAGACACACACAACTCAGAAGCCATCACTGCCTTCACGCTGCAGAAGAATGAATATATGTAGAAAAACCATGCCAATGCCAATCTACCATCCCTTCTATTTTTTTCCATATGTATAATTGTGCTTCAGGGGTAAGTTGATATCGGCAATAAACTAATGAAAGTAAAGAGAAGACATTTGGATTGTCTCATCGTCAGTTTGGCAAGGATATCAACTTGGGACTCATCCCAAAATTAGAATAGTTTATGAGAAGAGAAGAAAAGAAATGACATAATGAAAGTTGTAATGACTCCTTGTCTTTCGATTTTGCTGTCTCACTATAAAAAACGTCCTTTTTCTACCTAAACCCATTCATCTCTTTATCCAATTCAAATAGGATTTTCTTTTAAACTTGAGCAACGATAGTGACAATGATGATATCTTAATAATTGTCTTTCTCCCTTTTCATGTCAATTTGAACTTTTTCAGAAAAAAAAAACAGTTTACTTAGTCAACATACTTAAAAGAAAAAAAACATAACCAGTCATTCAAGTTTAATGATGCATTACTTATCATACGTACACTTAAAAATTCCTATACATCAATCATACAAGTGATTAAACATGTGAACGTGAACGAACACTTTTAAATAACCACCTGATGATGAGGACGATATTAATAATCACCAGACCAGAATGGAAATGATAATCACCCTTAAATATTCTTCTCGGTTGATGCATTTTCTATAAAAATCTCTCCACTCCTTCCTGTAATAAACGAGGACACGTGTGTGATTTGAAAAAGCATGTTATATTATTGTACAGAAAACTATTATCTGGAAAATCTATAGGTTCGTTCATGTGAGCAAGTGCAAAATGCTTCTCATAATCACTTACAAAATGAGTCGTTCTCAATCAATCTTTGCCTCATGATCATAAAAAGGATAGATGGTATGCGTATGAATACAAGGTTGCGTATATATGCGTATAATATATATAAATGCCAACCAGACACTAGACACCAGACAGCATTTAATCCCTTGAAAATGATATCTTGTATAAATTAATGAGACAGATCGTTTTCTCACTTGAAGGATTAATTGCAATGGCTTCTTTCATTCACGAGACTAGACACTAGACTGGCACTAGTAATAACAGCATCCACCGAGCAAAGACGTTCACTTGCTCGTTTCATATAAACCTTACATATTGCCAGATTATTGTCTTGTCACTAAATTGTTTGAGTTGCTCATAATAAATTAATACTTTATTATATGTATATATAGTTTTTACTATAAGTTTGTCTAGCAACCGTAATGTAACAGTGCGAACTTTTTAATAAAGTCGTCGATACGCACTTGCTTTACTCTTTTGGTCGAACTTTACTACAACAACTTAAATAACAATAAATGTGAAACCAAAAACAACATAACTGTTATATTTTGTCACAAGTTTTTTGATAGAATGCAAATTTCCTATTCCTTTTTGCAGCAAACTGTCTGATCTGTCTACCAAAATGTATTCTTGGCATTTTGCTTAAGACACAAAAAAACTGACTAACCTGATCTTCGCTTAAAATTTTACTATATGTTGGCCAAGTTAACGCCCCAAGCATAGATTACAAGATTATAAAACTATTATAATAAGTATGCATCCTATGCGACCAACATTTCGTCATGAAAAAGTTGAATACGTGCATTAAAAACATTGTCCATGTCCACAAAATGCAGCTTTTCTCTTTCCGAGGACACAGAAGGACAAGAAACCTGTAAAAAATGAAATGAACGAATGAACGGGGATGAAAATGCGTAACATGCACACATGCAGAAAAGACGATGAACCCGCAACCCAAAAGCAAGCAAAAAAACATTTTAAGAAAATCTCCAAGAAAAGATTGTCAAGTGAAGAGTAACCGCTGTACTTTCTTGTGAGGAGGATATTAGGTGGAAGTGAGTAATGTACAAAGTAAAATTTGTTCTTGAATGAATCTACACGACAAGATACCACACGTTTCTCTGGATAACCCAAGAAAAACATTATAGAGTGGTGGTGGTGATGGTGGAAGTATACTACTGATAGTTATTTCCATATTCAAGACGAACATGTGGAAAGAGAAAGTTGTGGGTGAAAAGTTGAATGCAAGTTTTTTTTGTGGATGTTGGCTGGCATGGCATCCAAGCACAACCCTTCGCTTGTAAAAAAAAGACTGAAAGGCTGATAGAAACTCATGAATGTCCTTATATGAATTTTGATTCTTCTGATGACCTCAGCACATTTTCCCCCTTTTCACTTTGGAACCCACACAATAAGAAAAACAACTTGCTTTTTCAACAAGACTGATCATAATGATTGTGAAGATGCAACCTTACAAATGCAATGTAAATTGCTGTCGACTTCATTCAGTGTGCCGCCGCCTGGATGGAGCCTTCCGTTTTGGCTATGAACCCAAGAAAAAAATATACATTTCTACTGTCGGAGAAAGGAAACAAGTCAGCGGGTGAATATGAAATGTCAGTGATTTTCAGAAGATGTTCGCTAGACTTATTGCAATCGTATATTAGTTGACATGATCGTAGTAAAATCGAGCAGATAAAATGATAAATGTATATAATTTCAAAGGGAAAAAGGCGTTGTCTTTGCTGCCATTTTTTGGGATTTCAATATTTTCTGCATTTTGCAAATAAACGCGTGCATCCTCTCTGTCAGCCAGTGAGTTCAAACAAGTAAACTTTTGAATCATTGAATCAAATTGAAACTAAACTGAATTTCGTACATTCAGTTTATAAAACAAGTACAAAATCAAGACAAGGTCATGACATGACACATTTTATTCTGTGTATCAACTTGCAAGAATAATAAGAACATCAAATATCAATTTAATTATGTCACGTCATGCATAATGTGATGTTTTGCTCATTTTATTTGTTTATAAAGTTCTTCATCCTCTTGAAATAATGTTGCGTATAATTTTGATACTATAGTAATCTTTATGTTTATGGAACACGTTCACAGATAATAATAATCGGTGGTGGCGGTAGCATGGCATGTCCGAGTTTTCACCAGAGCACAAACCCAACAGCAGCAAGCAGCTGTCATCAGAATTTTTTTTTACTTTCATGTTTTTCCTTTTACTAGTAAATGTCCACAACAGAACAAGGAAAAGTTGTTCCACAGCTGTAACACTGTTAAAAACAGTCAAAATATATATAGTTCACCGAACATACATATTGTACAAAAGTACAAACAAACTTTACACTTCCTCACGTAAACATTCCAGCAGACGAAGAAGAAGAGGGGAAGGGGAATGCATTGGCTTGGCTACATGTATATCTGTATATTGGGATCATGATCACCATCCTCCACTATTTTGCCCTGTGAGAACCATGAACCAACATTATTGCCTTGGTTTACAACAAGTAACATGCAAACCCATAACCCATCCTTTTTTTTCTCTTCCGGCTAACTTTCTAGAGCTCTTTTTTATTGACCCTTTTCATACTTTCCGCTTTTATGATTTATGACATTTGCCAAAAGTCAAAAAGTACTACGGCTAAGATCTTTCTTCTCCCTCCCAACACGAACTCTTAAAAAAAGGCACCGACTCTATTTTTACTGCTTTCCCCCCCAAAAAAAAACTCTCTACATTACTTCATAGTACACATTAACAAACAAAGATAAAAAAGGATAAACTTGTTCAACATTATTATTGGCTTTGCTACAATGTTTAACAATCATTAGCAGAAAAAATTCTTATTCTTCCAGCCAGCCAGTCTAAAAAACGAAGAAAAAAATCCAGATGAAAAAATACATAAATATATCAGTCTCTTTCATGTTATTATCCATTAAAACACTTTATATACTGTATTTACACATATGAATATATTTCATCTCTAAAACAGTCTTGTTAATAATAACAAGTTTGTCTACATGATAAGCTGCAAGAAAAAATGTACAATTATTTAACTTTCACATAAACTTGAGAAATCAGTTTCCTTCCCCTCACAAAGGTGATTTTCATGTACAACAGAAAATTTCCATCATCATTTCATGATATAAGTGATAGCACATATTTTTTAAAAGAAAAAAAAGATATTTTATTACCATATCACTTATAAAGCCAACTACAATCTCGTGAATTTGTTAAGTATCTACCAGGTTCCCAAAATCCAAATCATTAGAAAAGGGCAACAAGGCAAAACCGATAATCCTTGAAGCCCAACTTGTAACTATGTTTGAGTGAGAGAAAGAAAAAGTAAACCCAAAGTTGAAGAAGAAAGAAAGAAAATTTATGATAAGCTGTTGTATCCACTTAATGGGGATAATAAAAAATTTGGAAAAGAACCTACTAAACTAAACCTCCAAACTCACCCGCCGCCAGGACAAACGCTGTATTTACTGTACAGTGATTCGTGTGATCGTTCAAATCACTGAAAAAAACTATAGTTTACGAAGAATCCAAAGAATATACACAGCTATTTCACTTTTTTGTTATAAATCAGGCTTTTTTGGAAGTGTCCTTTAACTTACTTTGGGAGATAGTAGACGTAAAAACATACAAAGTTTCTTTTTACGCAAAAAAAAGACGATCACCCAGAGTAATGTAAGTGGGTCTAGTAAAGGTGTTCTAATCAAATTCTTCTAAACGAGAATTATTCTAAATATAAATTTTCTAAAACAATTAATATAATGAAGAGGTGAGAAATATTCTAAACATAAAACGTCTAAAAATTAGTCTAAAGGGAAGGTGCGAAATATTCTAAATTGAAATAACATAAAATAAATATATTTTTTAAACAACATAATAATTTATTCAGATCAGTCAGTTTTTTGTACACAATAACTATTAGTATAATTAACTTAAAAATATTTCTAAAAAACTAGTTGTAAGTATTGATTCTGCTTCGAGTTCGTACGGGAGTTCGTACTTGCATTACTCTAGTGATCCAACCATACAACTATGGGATTTACTTTGTACCGCAACTCCATTCTTTTTTATTGCTCTACCGTAGCACTTTTTATCCATGCACTTGAAATATGTACTATCACCATGATTACCGTTATAAATGTACACTTTGTCCTCAAGAATAAGCTTCTCTTGACGCTTTCGTTTTTTCGGGCTGCTAACTGAATTGGTAGAATCCATTATAGGTTTGTCACGTTATAAAATCATGAAGATGAAGCAGCAAAAAAGTGATCTTATCGAGCGAATATCGGATGTACAACTGGTAGTTTTATGATTTTTGGAATGATCCTCGGTAATGATATTTGGATAGTCTTGCACAATGAGGGAAGTATGAGTTTACAGCATGTAGCTATTCATATTACCATACATGCCTTACAAATGCATTTCTAATTTGAATATTCCTCGATTGAAATATTTCTCGTTTAGCATTTATATCGTTTAGAATATTTCTCGTTTAGAACATTTCTCGTTTAGAACATTTCTCGTTTAGAATATTTCTCGTTTAGAATATTCCTCGTTTAGACTAATTCAATTATTTTTTAGAAAATTTATTTTAGAATAATTCTCGTTTAGAATACTTCGATTTTAGAACTTTTCAATTAGAATAATTCTCGTTAGAATTGTTCAATTTAGAACACCCTTATGTCACCCAATGTAAGTAGTCATCAATGAAAATCAGTTAGAATTTGGTCTCTGTACACAACTGTGTTACAAGCCATGAGCAAAACCCCATCATTATCACATGATTACCACCATAAAAATCAGACCGGAAATAAGATTTTTAAAGTCAGTTGGGTTGATGTAAAAAAAAATCCGAGGAACGCGTTCGCGTTGCAGTAAATAAGTACAACCGGTTGGTGTTCCATTTTATATTGCTTTTATAGTGGACCAAGTTTGTTGGGACTGGGACTCGTGGACAGATAAAAAAACTGGCTGGTGGACTAGACTATAGACGGCGGACAGGATTAAAACTTAACTGTATGATAGCCAGTCTATACATTTTTTCTGGAGTTTCATCCTTTTTATTGAATTGTGAACTTTTCAGTTTCCCATAAAAAGTTTTATCACGTTGAAGGAAATAATTTAATATCCTATTTGAGGAAAAAAGGGTAAAAATCTTTTAGCACCACCATCGCCGTCATCATCACTAACACATTGACTGATCCATCTCTCTACTGCTAAAAAAATTGCTTAGCTCTTTTTTATAAATAAGGGGAAATTGAATTCAACCTATTCATTCCATTTATCTATAAGGTTGTGTAAGTATGCAGCAAAATAGGTCAAGTCAAGTCACAAAAAAATCCTTCCAATATTAGCCCCTGGGCATATACACAAGCTAAATTTATTTTCCTCTTCATGTTAAATTGGCTATTTATTTTTTTAAGAATTAAAATCAAGTACATTTGCTGTCTTGTCACACTTGACGTTTTTACATTTATTGGATTTTTTTATCGTTGTAAATTTTCCAATGAACAAAAAATTACCATAAAAATAAATAATGAGACAGGACGGGACAAGTAATACATCACAAATGTGACGACTGAGTACACAAATAAATGTCTTTTTTTCTGTCCATATTCCTCTCTTGAAAATGATAAACTTTCAGGTTGTAAGTTTGAGATAGGTTAAAGATAAAGCTAGTTTATTCAGAACCCCGTCGTTGATTATCTCGCTGAGAAGGGGTCGAGTCAACTCCCCAAACAAGCGATGATGCACAATAAGGAAGCGGAAAAAGCATCCCATGTCGAGAAAAAGGAGCAAGTGGACAGATTTTTTCGTTTGATATGAAACGGAAAAAAAACAAACGAAGGAAACCAGAGAGGATAGTGTCAATGAAGCAAAAGTAAAAAGAGAAAGCTAAAGCCAACCAAACAACTTATCTATCAAAGAGCAAGTAAAGCTCTTATCTAACTTATCTGTGTATACAATATAGTATATTTTTATGAATAAGCATGCAAGGGGATGCGTGCATGAATGCATGTAAAAATCAACCTAAAATAATATTATCCTTCAAAGCGATCAGTAGAGATTTTCTTTGCCTTTGGTCTCCCTCCATTTATGTTGCTTTCCCGTCCATTCTCCCTGAAAATTTTTCCAATGCTATTGATGTGATGATGATGCATGTCTCCGCATTTTTATATTTAATACATAAGCATTCTTCTACCCAAGTAATGCTGCATTCTTGAATAATCACGATGAACCTGCTCTGGCTCTGCTCACCATTCACCATCTCATCATCATCAACCATGATGATACTTATAGACTACTAGCTGGACTACTCGTTATCATCATTTTTATATTTTTTTCCTCAAGTCGTCATGGGGTTATCTACTTCCACTCCGCCCTTTTCTATTTTGCTAGTCGGATCAAGTGAGTGACGTTGTTATACTAACACAACTTGCTGATCTTGCTTCCAGATACACACACACAAACCATTTTCTTTCAATAGAAAATGAACAAAAAAATCCCTTTTATAAGTTTGCATGGTATGCAAGAAGAACTACATGTAAATAAAAATCCATGCATGCATGAGCGACTGTAATGGAGAACCGATCCCCTGAAGGACATTTTTTTTTCTTGGAATCTTTTGTGAACTCTCTACTCCTCCTCGTCTTTTCTTCATCCCCTTTTCCCAAATAAAAAAACTCACAATCTAAATCCTAAAGCGATAGAGTATATATATATTTTTTATACTAAGAGCATCACCATCACCATCATCACCACCACCACCGCCACTCTTTTTTTCTGTTAAGCGTCAGTGGCACCAAGAAAAAACACCAGAAGTAGCCGGAGCTGTGCAGATGTGTATGTATAACAGCTTACATTATTATTATGGTTCTACTTCTTTTTTTTCTTGTGTAACAGTGACTTTTTCCTCTTTTCTTTATCCCTCTGACCGTTTTCCCTTGTTGTAGTTCCTCGAGGGACCAGAGAGAAAATCGCTTGCTGGGTTGTTGTTACATGTAACGTGTGATTGTGTTGTTGGTGAGGATCATGACAATGATGATGATGATAATGATGTGAGTTCCAAGTAGTTTGCAAGATCAGCTTATAAATGCGCTTCTCTTCGAGTTTTTTATTTGGGACGACACGAAGACGCAATGGAGATTTTTTTCATGGTATGCCATGCGATGCTATTATGCTTCTTTTTTCTTCATGTCCTCTGCTTGTCGCCTTGAATCTTTCTGCTTTATTTGAAACGAAAACTATGTCCGCTTTTTTGGAGTATATAGATGACCGTGTATAGAGCTAGCGTAGATTTTGTGTAAGTAATGCGAACTGTGATTCTTCTCGTGCTTTTTTGGGATGGGTGAGTAGACATTAAAGATGGAAACTGATAAATGGGGAAAAGTCAGGGTCCATTAGAGAATTTGAAGCCATTATGTGGACAACAGAGAGAGTTGGGAGTTTTGTACAGAGTTTTGACTAGTCCATGTCTAAATCACCAGTGGACCAAGAAGAATAGGAATAATAATAATGGTGGACATCTGTAAGATTGGGAGGAGTCGATGATAAAAAAAGGAAATATATTTATATGTATAGCTGTATAGAAGAGACAATGTGTACATTTTCACTCTAAAAGTAATGCATTTGGTTGACAATATGATAATGTGGGAATGAGAAAGGTCACCAAAATATTTGGAAAAAAGTTTTCACGTATTTTTGAAGATGCTCAGACATACATGTTGGGTAAATTTGTATGTAGTTTGGATGGACGAATCATTTCTTATTTTGTAGTCTCAAGAGAAACTGAACTTTCTTTTTTGTGGGGAAAGATAATGGAAATAAATGTGACCTATTTGTTCTGTCATAGTGATGTCCGTGTTGTTTATGATGTGAAGAAAATGTTGTGACAACACAACTAAAGAAACAAGTAGATTTTTTTGTTTGGGTCTGGTCTGAGGACAAAATAGTAATGATGATCATGATCATTGAAAGTGATGGACGGATGCTTTTAGGTAGAAGCTGGGGAAAACGGTACGATTTCTTTGAGAGATGCATTATATATCTTGACACTTTCTATTCATTTCCATCTCGACTTTTATTCAGGTGGACGACAGGGTTTCATCCGGAAATCAACCAAGAAGACAAACAAGAATGACTGACAGAGTCTTGAGTATCGATGAAATGTATAAAATATAAAGTGCAAAGAGTACATACGAAGGTATATTTATAACGAAGATAATGTGAAGTAGAACTGAGGTGACAAGTCACAAAGCTATTTTTATCGCATGAAGTAATTTTTAATGAAATAAGTGTTTAAAAGGTTATAATAAATATCTTACCGGAAATACCGTCGTAAGTCCACCAGTCATCCCAGCTGCACAATACACCTGATAAATGGCAAGAAAAACATTAAGTCATTTTTTGCAAAATAAATACAATTTTTGAAGAATTCCTATGAATTAATTTGTTGCATATTAATTGAGTATAAAATTCACACTTAAGAAAAGAAGTGTCAACCAAAAATACCGATAGATAAAAAATTATACAAAAAAACCAATGATTTCCAAACGCTAGTACTTGCGTTTCATGAAAACTACAGTGTCAAGTTCATTTTCACCTTTTCCACTGAACACAAGATCGTCAACCTTTTTATACTTTCAAGTTCGTGTTACACGCGTGAAAAATATGGAGCACGACATTTTTCAGTTATCTACATTATTTGAATGCACCTAGTTAAAGTGTCGATCTCACTACATTTTCCATTTCATACATCTCTAAAAAAGAGAAACCTCATTTTCTAAAATGAGCTGTACACTATGGGACACGTGGTTCAAAATTCTAAAGTCTCCTGGAAAATGCAGTTGTTGTAGTGCAGAAGAAGAGGAAGGAAAAAGACAAATGTTTACATCACATCATCATCACCATCGTCATCCCAGTGCTCACGGCATGTCAATAGTGCATACATTATCAAAGACGACGTAGTAGTGCGAGCCCATTACTATCATCATCCGTCAGTATTAGTTTACACAGCAAACGCAATACCATAATGACATGTATAATGTTCATAAATAGAAAGCAAGTGGAATAGGTTTACTCGAAGCAGCAGCAAGAAAATCAACGAACCAAGTAACTTTAAAACAGCTTTGTTAAATAAGTTAGCTTTCTTTGCATACTGTGTACTCTGTCTCTCTGTCTTCTTATCGTGAAGTTGACGCAAGACGACAACAAGTGAAGAGGGAAAGTCGCGTAGACTAGAGAGTTTCTTCACGTCGCATGTTTTGTTTACCATTACTGTAGGTCAGAAACTTGGGTTATTGTACAGAAAATGGTATATCAACGACATGGTTAATAGATTCATATTGAATACATACATATTCATTACTACTGCTAGCATAGCCGTTTTGATCTGATGATGGCTTGTTCAATTTTCTATATGAAAGCTACTGTGTTCAGAGCGGAGCAAGTTTGCAATTTTACGAGGAGGTTTTTGTAAGTTTTCGAAAACAATTTTAAGGAGAATAGGATACCATTGAGCTTGAGAATCGAGGTCAGCTGCGTGATTCTAAGTCAAACTAAATGTTTTAAAGTGGATTCTCAAATTCAAGTACGTATGCATGTATCCAAGAATAAAATTAACTTGTATGTTTTATATAACATTGCGAAAAACACTTTAAGTGGCACAATCTTTCGAAAAAAGCTAAAAACCTAAACACACTTAAAGCTTTGTCCTTGAAACTAATCTAATTATTGTTGCAAAAATAATGTACACAATTCTATTAGAATGCTAAACTTTAAAAGCCTAGGTCATTACATTATAAATTGACAAAGGAAATCGAATAAAAACTTAATTATCACTCTACGTACATGCTTTCTAAAATGGAAATGTTTATAAGCAGCGGTTATTGTGGCCTGAAAAGGCTCAGAAAATAAATTGAATTTTGTCGTCATCGACCTCCCGACGGTGTGGTGGTGATCTCTGTTTCACCCTTTTCACAAATGTTATACACACATAACATGATGGTTATGTACATACCTACTACCTACTAGTATGCGTACAACTTTCTCGATTACTTCAAGCCAAAAATTGAGAGTTAGAGGGCGATATAATAGCAGAGGTGAAAGTGTGATTGAGTGAGTGTAAACCCAAATGAAGGGAAAAAAGGGTGAGAGTTTTGCATTACGTTACATAACGTAATATATGCAACCATTGACTTGATGCCATCAAAACTAAAGCTGTAATTCTGCACCCGAGCAAAATGTGAATGCCTTTTCTCAAGGCTATTTTCGAGGAATCTGTCCTCACAAATAATAATAAAAGCAATAAGTAATAGTTTTTAATAGCACTCAACAGCACCACTACTACAGCTTCTATATAGTTTATCACACATAGTCATCATACTGAACTGAAACTGCTATGCTTCTTCTTCCACTCTTTCAAAAACTTTCTAATCTGATTGGTTTTTACTTCCAGTGTTCTCCAAAGAGAATTCAACTTAAGTGTGTGTGGAAGTGAACTATAAGAACCACCATCAGAACAACTAGCAGCCCAGGCTAGACAATCAATAAAGAACACTGCACTATATAACCTCGTATTGGGGCATTGTGCCCCAGGCGACCCTGAATATGTAACACGATTAACTGCAAAAATCAAGTAGAAATTCGGCTGAAACCTCTGTATTCAATATTCAGTTAAGTAGTTTACTTTGTCCAACTGCATTAAAGGTCATTTTTAAGGGAATGTTAGCACAAGTGCGAAATTTCAAGAGATAGCAATTTTTTGTCAATGACCATGACCGCTCAATGTAAAGTAGTTGTGTGTTGGAATAAGAGGACTTATATGTCATTTACATCCTCGAAAGTTCCTTTCGAAACTTTTTTTTCAAATTTACAAGTAATGATGATGAGGATGACGATACTGCAATATCTGCATAATAATTAAAACCCTACACAATATTTACATTAATGAGTAGAATTTTGTGCGTAATATTTTCAAACTCAATGAGTTTAATGACATGATGAGCAAAAACCCAACCCTTTCGTTATGATACCCATCATTATCTAGGATTATTGCATGTAGGGATTTTGTCTCCAATAGATTTTCAAGTGGTGGCTTTGCTTAGCTTTAAATTATGCAGACATGACAAATACCAAAAACCAAATTCAGGGGCAATGGCACCACCAAGTAGACATGTCATATATCCAAATCCACCACTTTTTCCTTCTATCAATATCTTGTCGTTATTGCTATAGCTGCCATAAACCAAAAAAAAAACTA
The DNA here is from genome assembly GCA_034693345.1 of Entomobrya multifasciata. Classification (NCBI taxonomy): domain Eukaryota; kingdom Metazoa; phylum Arthropoda; class Collembola; order Entomobryomorpha; family Entomobryidae; genus Entomobrya; species Entomobrya multifasciata. The sequence continues at coordinate 22,008 of JAQFXM010001804.1, forward strand.
TTTTTTCATACACACAATGACATAGTGCATTTGTAAGGTGGTGGAGGAGTAAAAAAAATGAGTGAATGGATTGAGTGCAACTCCATCAGCAAATGAGTTTCTCCTTCTCGACCTCTCTCACTCTGATTTATGCTAAAGACAAGATATATTGCACCGCCACTACAACAACCACCATCACCACCACTTGGGAATCACCCATTCAAATCAGCCTTCTCAACTGTGAACTCGAGAAAATCCCCTTGGCTTTTCTTCTTGTTGTTTTATGCATGTGTATGCTTTTCTTCTCTTGTCGACAAACACGATATGCACCAGAGAGACTACGAGGATGACGATGACGATATCATAGCATGTTGCTGATAAGGAAGATAATACGATCTTGATGATGCCTTCTATTTACCTACCTTAGCTTACATATATACATACATGCATCACAAAATTGAAACATGCATTCATTTAAAAGTATATTATGTTTATACTTTAGTATTTTTTTTATAACGGAGTTCCATTCATTCAATCGCTCATTCATCCAATCCACCACTCTTTTTCGATCAACCACCTCAACTTTTAAATTTGTTTCCGCAGTGCGTAGACTTGAGAAAGAGGCCTAAAAAACAAAAGCATTTTGGTTTATTGAAAAAATAGCTATTCACGCAGTCGAGCAGAGACCTTGATGAGTTGTTGTTGTAGTAGGGCAACCGTGCATGTATGATATATGTAATATGCACGGCTTCCTCTTTTAACTCATTCATCTACTCTCTCTCTCTCTCTCTGGCAATGAACTGAACATTGACCGTTTCCCAATGCATCCAAACAATAAATTCAGAGAGTAGATGCTACACCACAACAACAAACATGAATAAAATGGAGAAAATTTAGGGAAAATGATAGATGAACAAGAAATTTCTCCAAGAGAAAGAAAAGAAACGAAGGGGAAAGTGAAAGAAATGTCCTTCTGCTTGGGTTCCTAGTGCTGCAGTTTTCTTGGAGCAGAGCAGCTTCTAAGCTACATAGCTTGGTATAGGGGGTTCGCCTCAAGTTACCCCAAATTCTACTTGCCAGCCTGCTTGTTCCACTCTGTGGTGTTCCATCGTTCCGTCGAAGCTTCATCGACAAAACCATGAATCTGGAGAGAAGCTTAGTGTTTGCTCTTTCAGAAAACCAACGGCTGTTTAGCGGATTTCAGCTTGCTTAAAGCCAACAAACCATAATATTGTGAATGGAGGATTAAAAATAAGTTGGAAAATATTACCAACAAATAAACCAGTGCAAAGAAGAAAGATAAGTGGCAAGAGTAGAGATATTATTGAGATTGTAAAATGTGCGTAAAAAAGATGCAGAGAGTGCAGTGTCATTGCTTTATTTTGTACATTTGTTTGTTGTGAAAGCAATTCACACATATTTATGTATATTTTCACATTTTATATCTTTTCTTTCATCCCTTCACCCGTTGATTACCATTTCTTTAAGATAATTGTTTTTTCTCTCTTGCTTTTTTCCCTTGTTATCACTGCATTTGTACGAAAGTGCAAGTTGAAATTAATTAATAAAGGAAATCTAGAGCAATTAAATTGTAAAGTTAGTGCGTATGCAGTTGAATCATTAAAACTAAAAATTATTCTTAGCTTATCATCTATCTAAATTACTTTGTAAATTGAAGTATTCCCTTTTGAATTACAACTTTTAATCTACAATTCGCACAACTTTACCCAAATCAACTCTCACATTTCTGCTTGCATATATCTTTTATGGGTATTGTGAGACTTTTTTTGCTTGGATTCATCCTTCTTATTTTATAAACTATTTTTTGGCTAGAATCATCTGCTAAAACCATAATTAAGAATGCAATTCTCAAGTACTACTTCCTCTCCCAACATATTCTCAAACTTGGAGACAATTTTTTTGGAGAAATGTTAGGGTCAAACATAACTCAACTTGAAGAGATGAAGTAGCCGGGAAAAATCTTTAAAGAAAAAAAACTGCGCACAAATTGCATTATAATGCTCATAGCTTTTTTCTCTTAAATACTTAAGTACTATCCATAAAAACTTACATCCTTATTTCTTATCTACACATAAAGATATATATTTTTTCTCACTATTACTGTTACACAATTACTAAGAAAATAAAACGGGGTAGTTGTTTGAAAAAAAAAGTTGGAAGGCAAAAAAGTATAAGTATTTCTTTGGTGTGTTTTTTTGGTGGCATTGCTGCAGCAGTCAATGTACTTGTGAGAGTGTGTGTGTGTGCGAGTTGACCCAATCTATTTTCAATGAGCTGTAAATCTTGTCAAAAAGCTACAGCTTACCAAGACCATCGCCACCACTGCCGCCACTATAACCACTCCAAATCTTTGAGAAAAACTAACTACGTACAAAATACCACACTTCTATTTAAATGGATTTTTTCTTCTATATTTTTTTGGATATATAAGAAAAAAAGGTCCCCAAACAACTTTTCCAATAATAATCCATTTGCACTTCTTCTTTTTTATACTATTCAATACCAAAAAAAATACTGCTTTCCTTACTACGCACACAATCATTTCTTTCCAAAGAAAAAATATATAACAAGTGCACATGGTTTTTATATATGTAAGGCCGTAAGAAATGCAGGCAAACACAATTACAATCAGTGAACAAGGAGACAAAAGACAAAAAAAGTTTTTTCTTTTATATTGTCATTGCCACCAAGTAAACTATGTACTATAGATTGCTGTCGCACGTGAGTAGGAAGTATATACGGAAAAATAACTATTTTTCAAACTATTGGAAATAAATGAAAGGAGAAAAAATATCTAGTAGATAAAAAACTTTTCTTCTGTTTGTGTTTTAGTTGACAATAAAAATAATATACTTATTTTTCTCAATAATTCTTTTTCATTGGGTATGTATGCAAAAAAGAAAGGAAAGTTAATTGATCCTTATTGTTTTTCATTTGATCAATTTTCATTGATTTGAGTTTGTATTTTATATACCTGGAGGACTGCAATGAATAAAAAGAAGAATGAAGGTCGTTGCCGTTGAAAATGAATAAAAGGTGGAGGTTGGCGGAAATGTCCTCATAATCCGGGCAAAATGGCCTAGATCAACCATTGTCGTCAACAACAAAGAAACATTCTCTAAAAAATAACTGTCTGTCAAGTATTCAAAGTTATTTTTTTCTTTCATTCAAGTGTTATGATTATTTTCAAAGAAAACTCTTTGTCCTTGGAATCATCATTGACAAGTTATCAATGTTATTGTAGATGCAATCCAAATACACAAACACAAACACGCCCCTTCTCATTTGAATATTTTCCAGACAGAATAAAAATCTCTCTTCTATTTACCAATTTAACTTTCACACTATCACTTTTTACACTGAAGTTACTAAAAGAACCCCTTGAATATTTTTTTGGCCTCATATCGTCTCACATCTCAAAAAAATATTATGATGCGTATCACTAAAAACCCGTCCCTTGTTCTCTTTTTAAAACAGTTTATTATATTTGTGTCGCACGATTCACTAAATTAAACCCTTAAAAATTCTTAGCACGACCTGCTTTTTTAAAAAGTTGCCACGCATTCCTTAAAGTTTTTGTTTACTTTGGAAAAAATTTCCAAAAAAAAACCAAGAAAAAATCCCATTTTAAGGGATGATCTTTCTTTCTTTCCCCATCATAAACGAAGCATACACATCTATATATTTTTTTAACCCTGGCCTGCTGCCTTTTTCCCCATCACACTACCAACTTGTATGATGAAACCAGCAGGAGAAAAAAGAAAGCACTGCACGCACCACTACATCTACTATCACCACCACTGGGTCTGCTGGTGATGATGATCCTTGCTCTCGGTTTGCATCAAACTCACAAACTACTTTCTACACAGTAACTCTAGCTGGAGTATAAAGGCATCATCATTTTCATCCACATATCCCAACCAGCTTGCTTCTAGCTTCCCTGGATTGGATTCACAAAGATTTCAGAAAAATCTACAGAAAAACAAGCATGTACAAAAGAACTGCGATCCGACAAGCAGACCTTTTCTTTTTCTTTTTTTGCTCTCCGTTCCGTCGTCTCTCTCACTCAGCCCATTTGCAGTAACGAGAAAAAGACTCACAAGGGAGAACTAGGTTTACCATAAAGACTTGTGAAACGGTGGAGGTGGTGGTGGATTGGTATGGTATGGTGGTAGCGTGGTTGTGTGATGTGATGTGATGGTGGTTGTTCCACTAACAGTATTGCTGGTAGTAGTGTTGTTGATCACCATCATCGTCGTCGTCCTCATGATGATGACGACTCAAAATAGAAAGAAGGAGAGCAGTGAGCTCACATATCTATATAAAAAATAACAGATAGAAAGCCAAAATACTTTCTTTTTAGCTTTTGCAAAAGAAACCTAGTAGATTTCGACAAGAGAAGAGCAGCTTAGTTAAGCTGTTGTGGATTCGGTGGTTGCTCTTCGCTTACTATTCCCGTGCTTTTGCCCTCAACATTCTTTTTTTCCTTTTTTTGGGTAAACTGTAAATGCTCACATCTTTAACCAAGGAGGAGCGATGACAACAGTGTGTGTGTGTGTGCATTTAAACGGTGGTGGTGGTTGCAATAGCACAAGCAAGTATTTCTCTTATGCTTTTAGTTAAAGTTGTAGGAGGAATCTGTGTACACATATGTATGTTTTTTTTGGGTTTGTTGGTGATCTGGTCTGATAATGTGGGGAAATGGGAAAGAAGAACGTTTTGTGGGTTTTTTGGTGCTAGAGTAGAATTGCCATGTAGAATAGTGATGATGTTTTCCTTAAAGGGATGATGATCTTGAGGCACCAACCAGGTTTCTAAGACATTGTCGTTTGGGCTACTTTTTATTTCCTTTCAGAGTTTTCTTTCAGAGACACATGCATGAATGTAAGCAGTCATAATCAATGAATAGGAGATAAATACAAATAATAAAGGATGATGGTATGAATACTTTGTGTGATCAGAAAATGTGGGACGTGTGCATCCATGTAGGCCACATACATTCAAAATAAAGTCCCATACATCGAATCGAAGAATCACCGCCGAAAGGTAGAAAGCTATAAAGTAAACACGCGTGCAACCTTGTTCACTATGTTGTTTGGTAAACTGTAATGGGATTGTGTCATTCGTGTGTGAATCTTGCTCTTCTAATGCAATTCAATTTTTTAAGGATAACTGATAAAAAGAATCTCGTCGATAGATTTAATTCACCAAAGTACATCAAAATTTTGCATAAAGCTAATAAATCATTGGTTTAATAAACCTGATTAAAAATAAGATTCTTAAGTTTGTAAATCAAATGGTGAAATAAGATTTTTAGAATTTGTAAGCATTCATGTGTGAATGAGTAATTTTTTTCTTTCTTTTGAACAACCATATATTCAGCATACTTATTTCCCAAAAGATCCTATTTTTTTAAAGAAAAAAATCTGTACTATACTCTCTACATTGCATTAGCATTACTTTACTACTACAAGTTATGTAAGATGGGTGGTGGTGGAAAGTAGCGTAAACGTAAACGAGACGCGACAAAGCTATTAAAAGTTGGTCACTAGTGACGATAATTTCCTTAATGCAACATGCAAGGCAGAATGAATACCGCCAAGCCAAGAGCTGCTGCGTTACTTACGTATATTAAATGGGAAAACTATCTATCTTTCTTTCTTTTTTCTTGGCTTACCTGGATTTTTGATATATTGTTCACATCGAACAAGATGGAAAAGAAGAAGAGCTCCACCCTCTTTCCCAATTTCCTAGTGCAGTTTTAAACACAATGTAATATTATTATCACGTATTCTTCTTATTTTACATTTGCTTATCTCTTTACCCTAGCTTTTTGCTTATCGACCTATTATTATCATCAACCAAAAAAGGTACGCTTACTCACACAGTTACACCGGAGTCAGTGCGTAGCGTAACGTATATAAACTGTAGTAGGGTAGTTGATTGTATAGTTGGCTTTCTTTTAAATGGAAATATGAAGGAGAAAGAAGAGGCAAGAAGAATTAATGTGAAACGGAAAACTGATCAAATCAATCCATCAGAGCAGAGAAGTAGGAAGAAGAGAGAGCGCGAAGGAGAGACGGAGATAAGATAAAAATTTACGGCTTTCCTCTTCGTGGACTCCTTTTAGTAGAAACATTTTCACAAAAACTTTCCTTCTTTGGCGACTTATAGTGTTACTTTTTCTTCAACCAAAAAAAGGCGAGTTGAGGAATGTTTCATTGTTGTATTTTATACATAAATAAATGCTAAAAATCTATTTACAAATGGGTATACAAATGTAGCGATAGCAATAAGTATAAAATTTACGTAAAAACACGCAATTAGGGCGTAAATCATTACGGGAATATTTTTCTCTGAAATTTTTTCATGAAATCTATGTGAAATAATTCATAAAATTTTAGACTTGAAAAATATTATCTGAAATTTTCTCTTTTGAACGGACATACAAACAAATGTAGGCACATTTTTACGGAAAGAATGTGTTTATTGCAAATGTATTTTCAGCTGCAACTTGTTCCTTTTCATCCAATTGTGTTCGATTAGCACCACACTTCTTTTCAAAGTAGTTTACCTCCTGACAGTATACATAACTAATCAGAAGACAAGGAACATCAGGAATAAATCAGACTGGACTGGGATTCCATTCATTACGAAAATTAAATAGGATGGTGTTTTTCTTACTTTCTCCAGTGTTAACGTCACGTCCACTGCCGCTAAAGATTATTAATGAAATGCGTTTTTTCGGATGCTAATACTGAACCTATGTATGTTTATGTGCTTTATGTTTACCTTTTGAAATTCTACACCTGTCTCAAAAACCTTCTAATGAATGCTTTCTAATGTTAAATGTAGTCAAACTATCAATGATGCTTTGTTGTAGTATAGTCTAGTAAACACATACATACCTGCTGAGCTACTTTGTGTAAACCGGATGGGTTGTAACTTCCGTTCTAATTCTTTTCAAAAGGAACACCACCAAAAATTGATAG